>JARQOC010000285.1:0-101204 GCA_033576535.1 Allobates femoralis
ACTATCTGGAGACCTGCTCTTCAGAGCTTATTGCTAGACCTGGTGCTAATGCACCAAGTTGAAAGTCGACCATGAGCCGTACATCATGGTCCCTCCAGCCACATGTGGCCCCCGAGCTACCGATTGCTACCTTGAGCAAGGATCCCCAATTAGTCTTGCCAATTTCTCTTTAAGAAAGAACAACTAAAGAAGAAAAGGAGAGGAAGAAAGATGGGAAAGTATTAAAGGGAATCTGTCAGCAGGTTTTTGCTGTGTAAGCTTAGGAGAACATCCTGTAAGGGTTAATAAAACAAGTCAACTGTGCTTCTCTTATCAGGCTCTGTGCTATTGTTTACCTCAACTGAAGGCTTTATCACCTGGACATTACCATTACAGGACTACATTGTCATGAGCAGGGCAGTCTGACATGCCTCCTGCTGTGATTGACACTTTGTGCATTGCCAGCAATCTCTATAGAACCGGGCGGGGGTGGGGGCAGCTCTGCTGTGTTCCTACAGCTATACTGGATTTTGCTCCAGAAAGGATGTAACACCGGACAGGACCAAAAGATATGTAGAAAATTGCCCTCATGACATCTGTATCTCCAACAGGTTGGCTTAATGGATGGTAACATTTTGATACATTTAGTCGGGACCCTGTATCATCTGGATAAGAGTTTACAATTCAATTCTTGCAGACGTGAACTTAAAAGATTTATGCACCATGGTCAGAATCTGATCCGAAAAAAGGGAAATGCCCAAATCAGAATCCCACTGGGACAAGGATCTGAGAGGAGCCGGATCTGATGGATCTATAACCGAGGAAGAGTCCGTAGAGAGGGTTTTGGTGTTTATCTCTGACATCACATTCTCTGAGCACAATATCATCTCCGGCAATTTACCGGACTATAAGACGCTCCTTACCATAAGACACACCCAAGGTTTATGGTATAAGAAGACCTCGGCTCACCTAGTTCGTGGTGCTCAAAAAAATAGTAGAAATAGTTTATAGTATTGTTGGCACACACTTAAGAGCAAAAAATGAATCCGTTTTTTTCAGCAGAAAAATTCTTTATTTATTCCTGCTTTTTTGCATAAAGTAATTATAACAACCCCAACGTTTCGACTTTATTGAAAGTCTTCTTCAGGGGGAATAAACAGAGATCTACAAGTTTTAAGACACAACAAAAAAGACATATTTAGAAATATATAAACAATACATATGTTCAAGGATACATTCACAAAAGAAAACTCAAAAGAGCATACCTAGGAAAAAAAACTCCTAGTTGAGTCAAATCAGAGATAAATCATTTTGAAGCCTTGATTCATAAACTAGATGAATCTTGGATTTTAATATGTGTGAATTGATTCTCTGTGGGTCATTCACTAGGTGTAAACAGAGATATGTTAAGGCACTTCATATATCACAATATGACACTAACACAAAGTATTCCTCAATTGAGGATATAATACAGTGATAAAATGAGACAATGTTCCCATATGAGGTATGCTGGTTCATAATTGATGTACGTTTTTGAATGATTTAGTCCTATTTCTCTTCCATTTGTCCTTATGCAGTATTTTTGCCACCTATTAGAAGTAGCTACTTCTAAGGATGATACATTTAATCATTATAGTATTACTAGCTGTGAGCCCGATGCAAATGCATCGGGATTCTAGAACGTGCATTAATTTGATTATAGTAGTTATAGCTACTTTTTGGGGGAGTCCAATACTTTTTTTGGGGGGTCCAATACTTTTTGGGGGGGGTCCAATACTTATTGGGGCGCGTTCAATGCTTTTTGGGGTGCGTTCAATACTTATTGGGGCGCGTTCAATGCTTTTTGGGGCGCGTTCAATGCTTTTTGGGGCGTGTTCAATACTTTTTGGGGGGCGTTCAATACTTATTGGGGTGTGTTCAATACTTTTTGGTGCGCGTTCAATACTTTTTGGGGCGCGTTCAATACTTATTGGGGTGCGTTCAATACTTTTTTGGGCGCGTTCAATACTTATTGGGGTGTGTTCAATACTTATTGGGACGCGTTCAATACTTTTTGTGGCGCGTTCAATACTTTTTGGGGCGCGTTCAATACTTATTGGGGTGCGTTCAATACTTTTTGGGGCGCGTTCAATACTTATTGTGACGCGTTCAATACTTATTGGGGTGTGTTCAATACTTTTTGGGGCGTGTTCAATACTTTTTGGGGCGCGTTCAATACTTATTGGGGTGCGTTCAATACTTTTTGGGGCGCGTTCAATACTTATTGGGGTGTGTTCAATACTTTTTGGGGCGCGTTCAATACTTATTGTGACGTGTTCAATACTTATTGGGGTGTGTTCAATACTTTTTGGGGCGCGTTCAATACTTTTTGGGGCGCGTTCAATACTTATTGGGGTGCGTTCAATACTTTTTGGGGCGCGTTCAATACTTATTGGGGTGCGTTCAATACTTTTTGGGGCGCGTTCAATACTTATTGGGGTGTGTTCAATACTTTTTGGAGTGCTTTGCTGGGCTAAACCTGAATGGTTCACAGGGGGTTAATCACATGTCAGGTCTGTGTGTGAGTGAAGATGTGCTGATTGACTCACTGGGTTGCAGCTGGGAGTGAGTAGGCTGGACAGGAACCTGCCAGGTGTCTGAGTGAGGAGAGGACGATTCAGAAGTTCAGAGCACTGCCATGTAAAGAGGTGCTGGAAGTGATCCGTCCTCAGTGGGTAAGTGATGGGAGCCTACCAGCTGATGTGTGCATGGCAGCCAGTGTCCAAGGGCCAGGCGGTCACAGCTGACTTTGGGACATTGAGGGGGGGGGGCTGTGCGGCCATTGAGGGGGGAGGGGGGGGTCTGTGCGGCCATTGAGGGGGGGGGTCTGTGCGGCCATTGAGGGGGGGTCTGGGCGGCCATTGAGGGGGGGGTCTGTGCGGCCATTGGGGGGGGGGTCTGTGCGGCCATTGGGGGGGGGGTCTGTGCGGCCATTGGGGGGGGTCTGTGCGGCCATTGGGGGGGGGTCTGTGCGGCCATTGAGGGGGAGGGGGGGGTCTGTGCGGCCATTGAGGGGGGGGGGTTGGGTTCTGTGCGGCCATTGAGGGGGGGTTCTGTGCGGGGATGATGATGATGATGATGATGATGATGATGATGATGATGATGATGATGATAATAATCATTATTGATGATCATCTGTGACTCGCAATGCTTGCACTACCCAGCGACTCGCATGGATCCCCATTCAACGTATAAGGGGACTTGCGGCGGCTGACGTAACGACTCGCAATGGCCTCGCGGCCATTGCTCGCGCTACACAGCGAGTCGCAATGAATCCCCATTGAAAGTATAGTGGGACGTGCGGCAGCTGAGGTAGCGACTCGCAATGGCCTCACGGCCATTGCTCGCGCTACCTCAGCGGTAAATCGCTAACTTTGTAGCCGACCCTCTGGTTCTATTTTCGGCCAGCGACTCGCAATGGCCGCTTCGCGGCCTTTGCTCGCGCGTGGTGACGTCACATAGTGACATAGCCACGGCGATTTCGGGGGCCGACACGAAAATGCCTACGGCAATTATACTATAGATATGCACTCCCTGTCATTGATGGTGGATTTTCGCCTTTTCCTATTAGGACTACAACTGTATCCTCCTGTAAAAAGGAATATTTCCTGATATAGGGTCGCAAGTACCCTACTAGCATTAATATCACATATTTCAGGTAAAAGAGTGCTTTCCCTTTTCTCCTCCGTCTCTACCCTGAATAGCCTTTTCCTTTTGTTTTCATTTCTGATTCTTTTGTCCTCACTAGGTGGGATCATTCTCTACAAAAGTTGTAGAATTTTCTTTGATTTATCTCCTTTTATAGAAAAAGCATCTAATTTGGTACATTGTCTCATTTTATCACTGTATTATATCCTCAATTGAGGAATACTTTGTGTTAGTGTCATATTGTGATATATGAAGTGCCTTAACATATCAAGACTTCAAAATGATTTATCTCTGATTTGACTCAACTAGGAGTTTTTTTTCCTAGGTATGCTCTTTTGAGTTTTCTTTTGTGAATGTATCCTTGAACATATGTATTGTTTATATATTTCTAAATATGTCTTTTTTGTTGTGTCTTAAAACTTGTAGATCTCTGTTTATTCCCCCTGAAGAAGACTTTCAATAAAGTCGAAACGTTGGGGTTGTTATAATTACTTTATGCAAAAAAGCAGGAATAAATAAAGAATTTTTCTGCTGAAAAATACGGATTCATTTTTTGCTCTTAAGTGTGTTGCAACTATACTATAAACTAACACCCAAGGTTTAGACAGCAGAAGATAGGAAAAACATTTTTCCTGTTAATTAGAACTTTCCTGGTGGTGTAAAGTGGAGGAGTCATTGTCACAAATGCTAATGTTTCAGGGTTGAATAGGGAGGTAATCTATTGTTAGTGTGTCAGCTACATGCCAACTACATGCACATATAGACACATAGCCCCGCTATATGCACAAATAAGGATGCACAGCTCTGCTACATGCACATAGACACGCACAGCTCTGCTACATGCACATACAGACACGCACAGCTCTGCTACATGCACAGAGACACGCACAGCTCTGCTGCACGCACATAGAGACACGCACAGCTCTGCTGCATGCACCTAGAGACACGCACAGCTCTGCTGCATGCACCTAGAGACACGCACAGCTCTGCTGCATGCACCTAGAGACACGCACAGCTCTGCTGCATGCACCTAGAGACACGCACAGCACTGCTGCATGCGCCTAGAGACACGCACAGCTCTGCTGCATGCGCCTAGAGACACGCACAGCTCTGCTGCATGCGCCTAGAGACACACACAGCTCTGCTGCATGCGCCTAGAGACACGCACAGCTCTGCTGCATGCACAGAGACACGCACAGCTCTGCTGCATGCACATGGAGACACGCACAGCTCTGCTACTGGGAACGTTAGTCCATTACATCAGTAATCCTTGGCAGCATTCAAACAAAAGTGCAGCACAGAGCTGGGAAATAGGATGAAAAATTATAGAATTACTTTTGATCAGAAAGATAGAATCACTTTCCTCTTTTTTCATAAGTTTAGGATTAGTGCCTGGAGGACTTGGATTTGATCTTAGTGTGAGTCTGTCTGAGACGAGGGGCAATTATTGTCTTCTATATCCGCTAACACTTGTTCTCATTTCTGTATTCTGTCAGTTTGATTGTGCCATGGCGGTGCGGGATCGGGGGGCCTTCACCTGCTTGTTCCTAAATGATGCTCAGGTGAGACCGCACTGTACAAGGTCAGGACGAACGCTGACAATAGATGAAGCCGTCCTTCCATCCATACCACCAGCCGGGCATCCTCTAAGTATCCCAGACTGACTGGTACTGACTGGGATCTGCAATAATAACATTCTCCCACCTATCAAATAAATGGTACTAGGGGGTTTGACTTGTGTGGCTTTTTATATGTTGTAGTTAATTAAATACATGGACAAGCTGACGCAGGACATGAAGGACGTCGGGAACCTTGAAGGGATCGTCCTGACCGGACTGACGAAGAACGGGGTGGACCTGATTGAAAGTTACGTTGATAGAACGGGCGACGTGCAGAGTGCGAGTTACTGCATGCTGCAGGTAGGTATAACTACACACGTCTCCGGTGGTGTCTTAATATTGGGAACGGCGGTCCGATATTGTGGTTTAGCATCAAACCATGTGAATTTCAGGACTAGGGATACACTGTGACACAAATGTTGTGCCGCCTATGATGGCAATATGCAGCATCGTCATCACCACATGTTATTTCACTGCGACTGGAGGTGAAGGGACCGCTCAAGAATTAGATTTGACAAATTCAGGGGGGAAATTCGATGGCCCAGATCACAGTGTCGTGCATGAGATTTCAGAGATCTCGACTTCTTCTGGTGCTGTAAAAAGCAGCTTTTAATTTACAGAAACCGCATTAAAAAAAAACCAGCAAAAATGCAACATGTGAACATAGGCTTAGATGCACCCAGATTCGTTGTAGAGCCCTAACCTTAGTTTGTACCGTGCCGTAAAGATCACATTTATCACCCGCGGCCTAATACATCTACAGCACAACCAATCACACAGAATCCAAACAGGTGAGATCTCTGCACACAGGACTTTCCCCCATAGACGCAGATGTGGATCTTGTGGAATCTTTTACACATGTGCAATCTCTCTGATTCCGCAGTTTAAAGTGAACCTGTCGCCCCTTTTCTGCTTTTTAAACTGAAAGTTCCACCTTTAGCAGCGCGTGTGCTGCATTGTATGAAGGTGGCTATAATCCCCTATCCCCCTGTACACCTAAATAATTACTTTATATACTTACGGGTCAGATGGGTCTTCATTGTGTCCGGTCATCACCGCCTCTCTGGTCTTCCTCCGCCTCTTCATTCTTCTGGGCGCCTTCTCTTCTCTCATCCTAGTCTCGTTTTCGGCACCTGCGCAGATTCCTCTCTCTTCGCGCAAGCGCCCTGAGCTCTGCCTGCATTATATCTACCCTGTTCTGTGGGAATCTAGTGCCTAGCAGTAATGCACTGAGAAGTAATGCTGTTTGCTCTGCCCACATTAGGGCAAAGCTAGTGCACAGGTGCTAGATTCCGACCCTGGTGTCTGCATGAGCAGAACACAATACAGGGCGGGATCTGGCGCAGATGAGTAGGGCAGAGCTCAGGGCACCTGCGTGAGCATACAGGAATCTGCGCAGGAGAAATAGGAGGCGCCCAAATGAATGAAGAGGCAGATGAAGACCAGAGAGACGGTCATGACCGGACGCAATGAAGACTCATCTGACCCGTAAGTATAACTTTACATAAAGAGCGGGAAAGTTTATAAAGTAATTTTCTCCTTCGCTTCATTGGGGGACACAGGACCATGGGTGTTATGCTTTAGTCCACTAGGAGGCGACAGTAAGCAGAATCTGCAACAGAGTTACAGTGGTTCCTCCTCTGCAGTATACACCCCTGGATCAGGCACTGCCTCACCAGTTTTTGCTTAGTGTCGTTAGGAGGCACACCTAAAAATTGTTTCCTTTTTATTTTTCATTTAATTTTTATTTTTTTCTTCAAAAGAAGAAAAGTGGGTCTAGCGTGACCCCGGCATGCTTCTTCCTTGGCTCCCCACTGTTGGGGCGCTGGGTTGAAGTCGAGATATCCTGACATATGCCGTCCTCCTTCCTCGGCATCCCACTGTTGAGGTGCTGGGTTAAGGTTGAGATATCCTAGCATAACATCCTCCTTCCTCACTCCCTCAATGGGTCCTGGGTCGAAGTTGAGGCTCTACAGACCTACAGCAAGTTTCTGAGAGGCAAAGACTACCAGCAGACGTCCCCCTAATCACCCCTGGGGTTTTTAGGATGAGGCACCAAAGGTACCAGCAGCACACATGGCTGCACTACTTATACTCCCAGCGCAGGTACTAGCAGCACAAATGGCTGCACTACCATACTGGGCTCCAACATGCTCAGCGCAGATTCAGCAAAGCTGTACTACACTGCAGCACAGCATCCAGCACCACAGCAGCCAGCACTTAGCTGCAATTACAGTACCACTGTGTGTATTGCAGAGAGGACCAGGCCCAAAGAGTCTGGTGGGGTCCGGGTCCATTCCGATCCTCCGACTGCACTTCCGCGCCGGCCCTCCACCTTTTCAACTAAGCGAGGCCCTGGCTTCAGGCCTAGCACTTAGGCCGCCCCTCCGGATGACGCAGACGTGCATCATAGCGGGGGTGGAGCGGTCACTAGAGCTCTCTTTCCAATTAGGAAGCGTGCCTTTTCCTCCGCTCCGCCTCCTCCTTCCTCTCCCTCACCGCCGCCATTACGCAGCACATGGGGACCTTCCTGCTATCGGCACCTCAGCTCTCCGGGGGACACGGGCATCGTGAGCTGCTTCTGGGGAGCGCTTGGTGGTAAGATCTCTGCAGAGGCTTCTCTTTATTCTGTCCTGCACTTCTCTGCACAGGCACTGTCGGATCACATATTACAGGGGGCTTCATTACAAGTTATTTATTCACAATGTCTGGCTCTAAGAGTAAGACGAACACCAAGGCCTTTAATACTTATTATGCTACCTGCACTGCTTGTAAAGCTTCTCTCCCTGCTGGATGCACCTCTCCACATTGCCAGAACTGCACCCAAACTTCAGTCACAGAACCCCCATTGCCCTGGCTTCTACCAGTGCTCCTGATACCGCGCCAGAATGGGCCATTATTATGTCCCAATCTATGTCGCAGTCATTGGAAATGTTGTCCTCGACAATACTTCAGGCTCTGCAGACTCGTCCCCCACCCCCCTGTTCCACTGCTCAGCCAACCGCCATCCAGGGCGAAGTATCGGACCCAGGACGGTCTACTGACCCTATCCTATCTAGTTCTTATTCGGGGTGCAAGAGAGTACAGAACTCCTTCACCGGCGTCCTCTCACAGCTCTAGGGCCTCTCCATCCCACAAAAGCCATGAGGATTCCCAGGAGTCTGAGGGTCTCTATGGTCCTGATTCCTGGTCCCTGGATATAGATCCACCTGATACGGTGGCTCTGGTTGAGGACCTAATCACATCCATTAACCAGGTTCTGGATGCTTCAGTCCCACCGGCGGATGCCCCAGAACATAAGGTTTCTTTCAAAAGAGCCAGGAGACCACATAAATACTTCGCAGATCATCCTGAGTTTCAGAAGATCCTACAAAAGCATCGGTTACATCCTGAAAAAAGGTTTGGCAACCGCAAGACTCATGAAGTGCATTACCCTTTCTTGCCTAAGGTCACCCAAGATTGGGCGGATCCACCACAAGTAGACCCGCCAATCTCTCGACTAGCTGCGAAGACACTTCTCTCTTTACCAGACAGTTCGTCCGATAAAGACGCAAGTGACCATCAGGTAGAAGAGATGACCAAATCTGTCTTTGAAGCTTCAGGATCCTCTCTCGGACCAGAGCGTTCGCAGACTACGCAGAAATCCGGCTCGAACTGGCAGTCTCACTCTCGCCAGTCCAAACCTAAGGGATCAAAATCCAATAGGTTTTCCTCCTCCTGACTCTTCCGGATACACTATAGAGTTCAAGTCCCAACCACCCAATCATTTTTTCATGTCAACTCCTCCATCGAAGGCTCGCACCTTTTTCCAGGCGGTCGATTCCCTGTTACGTGCAGGAGTTATTATACCAGTTCCACCAGCCGAGCGCTTCCACGGGTTCTACTCGAACCTATCCGTGGTACCCAAGAAAGGAGGTACGGGCTGGCCCAATCTGGACCTAAAACAACTAAACAAATTTATCATTGTGCTTCATTTTCTCATGGAGTCTCTTCGCTCCATCATAGCATCCATGGAGGAGGGCGGATTCCTCGCCTCCATCGACATACAAGATGCGTACCTCTACATCCCAATATCATCGGCCCACCAACGATTTCTTCGGTTTGACCACTACCAGTTTGTGGCCCTTCCGTTCGGACTCGCCACAGCTAACAGGGTGTTCACCAAGGTCATTTTTTTTTCTAGAATTAGTTCTGGAAATAAAAAAAAAATAGGCCTTCGCTGTATTTTTGGTTGCCAGCCAGGTACAACTTGGCAGCTGGCGGACTGGAATCCTCAGTGTGGAGAGACCCAAATGTTGTGGGCCCCCACGCTGCAAATTGCAACCCACGGCCACCCAAGAAAATAGCGCATTCATTAGAGGTGGCATTTTCTGGTGCTGTACCCCAACTCTTCAGTTGCCCTTGTGCTGGTGGCACACTGGTTCTCCATATGCGACATGGTGTCCGCTAACAATTTCAATGGAAAATTAGCTCCAATTGTTAGGGGAAACCATGTCACATATGGAGAGCCCCTCCCTGTGTGCCTGAACATTGGAGCTCCCCCACAAGTGACCCTGACGGGAAAATTTTACTGTTCCACTCCCTCGCCAGTCATCCCAAATTAGACTATGAACACGTGGTACCAGATAAGAGTAAATCAGACTGAGAGAGTCCGGTTCACGCTCATAGCGTGTCCAGGTTTAATAATGACAACATACACGGCAACAACTACTGAACTCAATATCCGGGTACAGGGCATTTTGTAGTCTAAAAGATAAGCATGTAAATGTCCATGGCAGGGTGGGAGTTAGGTGGGATTTAGGCTAATACATCTATCTCTGTTAGTAATAATTAGTCCTTTGTCTTCTGTGTTGAGTCCATCCTTCATCACGTCATGATGTCTTCTCTTGGCCTCTGGTATGCAGTCTATCTCTAGCTTCCCATGGTACAATCTGGAACCGGCACAGTAGTGACCAATCAGCTTGTCCATTCTCAAGGCTTCTGCACAGCTATATCTTCTTTTCCAGCATACGCATCTAAGAAGACACTTTGTTTACAAAACAGCTCCTTATTCACAGACTCATAGTGGGAAAGAAGGAAAGAAAGAAATAGATGGAGGGGGAAGAGAGACAAAGAGAGAAGAGAAAAAGAAGAGAAAGAGAGAGATGTTGGATACGTACCTGAATACAGAAAAAACATATTGTTTCATTTAATACTATATAAGTATAAAAGCTAAGATTAATAGATAAGATATAATCCATCCTTCACAATCCCCCCTAACAATTACGTTTTTTCTGGAAGTCTATCCCTAGTTTGTCCCTAGGGGAACCTTTGAGGTTGTCCATGTGATGGGAAACGAGAAGGATTGTGGGCTTGTTCATCCGGGCGCCTCAGTAACTCCTCCCTTATGAAGGGCCCCAGGCACCCAGGACACTACTCTACTCTATCTTCACATGGAGCCCTCCCGTTGTCCCTAAACCAGTTCCCTTAACTTTATACTTAAGTAGGGGGAATTCTTTGGCTGTTTGAGGGACACACCCTTGGGCATATCTTCCAAAGTGACACTCCCATTGGCTAACGGGTCAACCTCCTGATAGAGATAAGTACCGGTGGTATCTGCCTTGGTGATAACCTTTTTATATAAAGGAATAACGCAACAAAGGAATATTAACCCAACTAGGATTATGGCAATTAATATCAGGCAAACCTGTTGAAGGAACCCTTTGAGCCCACCCAACCAGCTAGAAAAGAAGGATGTATCTACCCCAGCATTAGCTTTTAATTCGTCTGCCAACTTAGTAATTTTCTTAAGGGCTATCATGGTTTTCCCGTTTTCCCCTGAATTTTGCGGATATATGTACAGCATTCCTCCTTCCCCACCATTCCACAGACCCCGCCCTTTTCAGCTAGAAGCATATCAAGGGCCAATCTGTTTTGTAGCGTCATTCTAGTATTGGGACCTAGTTCCTCAACTATACCCTGGAAAGCATCTCGGCTATAGTTGACAAACCTTTGCTCACTGTAATATATATAATTAATCCAATCAACGTTCTTATTGATCTGTACCTGTGGAATTAAGGAAGCAAATCCAGCATATACCTGATTTTGGGCCTTAAACTGGTCATGCACCCCCCTTGGCACACCAATAGCATCAATGTATACCTGAGGGTCTTCCTCATAGCCCATGTGGAGTTGATCAATACTTCTCCTTCTCTTGATGGTCTCACTGGAAGGCTCCGGGTCCCATGGTAAGATTTTGAACTGCATAGCTAGTTTAACCAGGGTGCACTGACCGGTCCAGGCATTGGGCAACCTGGATCGGAGCTTACCATCTCCACACAACCAGTAAATATCATACATATATCGTACATGTTGGTTAAGTAATTCTGTACTTACGGAGCTGTTTTCATTACAGAATCCTAATTTAAAGGTTCCCACTAACGTTTTGTTGTTGTTGGAGGTATAGCATATATAATTGTCCTTTAGAATAACCACTTCCCCCGGAGATCTCATTCTGGGTTCTCTGTAGATTAATGGGGCATATCCTGGACAATCAGAAGAAGCTTTACCTTTCAAAAAATTTAGAACACAAATGGTTACATTTTCATTTGGAAAGACCAAAGCATGAGTGTACAGATGAGTATTTGCAGCAGCGCAGGCAATACATCCCACAGAGATATTTTGGGCCCTTACATTATATCTCATCCATTCTAACCATAAATTTTTCCTGGGGGTAAACTGGGTTTCTACAGAGAAGACCTCTTTCCAATTAAGGCCTGGGACGGGGACTACCTCATCAAGTATAGCTTGTAACTGGTCTCCTGACCCAGGTGTCTGCTTATCAATGATAGGGGTGCTAGTTGGTTTGGAACTAATATTACGAAGATGTATGAGCCCCAGGCTTACATAATATCCACTATCAAAAACCTTTTTATAGTGTCTCCCCAGCACAAAGGTTTGTAAATCCGCGAGCTGAGCGCTCTCTAAAACAAGGTAAAGAGGGTGACAATTTTTGCCCCATGTGCAACCCCGGACTGGTTTGAAGGAGATTGACAAACTCATTCTTTGGTGAAGGCTACGACCTATTCTATCCTTGGGAGTCATGGCTTCATTTGGTTTATACCCCCAATCTTCTCCCGTGTTCCAGGCAGCATCTGACCAATAATAACAGTTCTTATTGTTAGCTCTGGTAACACATAGGTAAAACTGTATAACTCCATCCGCCACCGGACACCTGGCAATATCACAGAAATCAAAATGCCAGACATTTACAGGGGATGTCAAATTTACCCAAAAAATAGTGCCGTCTGCATTTTTACTTATAATTGGGGCTCTTGTTGGGGTGTTTACTGGGGCTAAAAGGACAGGAGTAAATACAACTCCCACCCCCAAAATTAAAAATAACAGTAACATCACCTGGTAGCTGGTTTTGTCTCTTTTGCAGTGTGAAGCGTGAATCCATATATTTTTCCCTTGATGATATTTTATATCATCATCATCCTTAAGGAGAATATATAAAGGATATAAAACCTTTGAAGTATCTGCAAATAAGCACAATTGTTTATAGAAAGAGATTTACACATATTAGGATAATTTTTATACAGTTTTCTTGGTTTCCTTGTCCGTTCACTATTAGCAATTTCCAAACCCATGGAGCGATCGCCGCTTGAAGCCCGTACCTTTCTGAGTTGTGTTGTGCGCAAGAATAATGCAGGATAGTATACACAGCTTACCTGTACCAGGAGCGAACTAGGAGGTACTCACCTGATCTCACCCATGACCTATTTTGAGGCGTAAAGTGAGGCCAAGCAGAGACCAGTCTAACCTTTGCTGATAAAGACATCATGGCCTGCCCTGTCCACTCTCACGACTCCTGGTTTAACATTGTTAGTGGTTCGGTCAGTCCCTATAAGGCAGTCGACTATAGAGAGGGCTCAGGCCGCCAGACGCAATCCGGCTGGGATGGGGCAACCACCCGCCACTACCTTTCCTTCCTTTTGTTGTAGCTTGCCTTCTACCTCCGAGAGGACAGGACACCTGTGGTGATTGTCAGTATAATTATACCATCCTAGACTGATAACATGGTGTTTACCTCACCGTGATTTACCAATACTGCATTTAGTAGGCTTACCGTATTGTTAAGGAATTCTTCAACCGGAAATCGCTCCATTCGCTCAGAAAGTGCAAGTCAGAACCAAATATTCTGATTACCTCATGTGAGGATCCTACCATTATCCAGCATAAAATCTCTTTGGTCTATAAACATATCTGCAATAAAAAACTTAAAGGAATTTGTATTAATTTCAGAGATTAGAAAATTCTTATAATATATGGGCACTGTACATCAGAGCAGACATATGTAACATCACCTTTAATTCAAAATTCCTGCTACCAGCATTTTCTCCAGAAAGCTCCTTACCCCTCCCATATGGAGAAAGACTACAAAAAATATTCTCACATAGTAAAGAACAAAGACTGCTCTAATAGAAAGAATTTAAGGAGGTGTGGAGGAGTGGTTCACTCCCTTCCATATTTTCAAATCCTTTGGCCTAGATAAACCCACAAAATATCCACAATCCTGATAAAGGACCTAACTACTTTCTTCTTTCCACCATTTTTTTTTTTTTTTTTTTTTTTTTTTTTTTTTCGACTTTGTGTTATCTTCTAAACTATATTTTCTGTTGCTTCTCTCATCAAACTTGCTAACTTCCATCTCTAACATCTCACATTGACTCAATTGAGTGTCCCCTTAAAATACAATCTATATTCCTGCTTATCGACATACCTTATACATTCTGGATCCATTAACTTAACAATAACTTCATCACCTTGTAGTTATATTTTCCTGTCTAGTACCACCTCCCCACAGCGTCAATATATATATTATTTTTCCTTGTGCACTCAGTATATTAATCTTCCCTCTAGATAGCTTAATTTTTAAAACACACAACAACCATAAATAAGGGAAAGTTTCCCCCCTGCCATGACTACATCTCTAGCTAAATTATCCCTGTGCTGCAGGTGGCTATTGACAACATTCACTCATATACCCAAGTACCATAAATATGAAAAATCCATCTTTGCCTTTCAGAATCCCTGGAAAGATGGATAAGATTCCAGTGTTCATATCCGGCATCTGCAAATTCCACCCTTCTCTGGCTCTTTCCCTAATTTACTTTAACCATTTTGAAACTAGAAATTGCTTTAAGAAAAATCTTAGGGAGACGTGGGGGTAGTTTATTCCTCACTACAATATATTGACCTTGAGCTACAAGCTAATGCCTACAAAGCAGCTCACCTCCTCCCCTCCCTCTAGGCTCCAGAAAAACTTTAGTTATTCATCTAAGGAAAAAACCTCAATATTACGGAAAACTGGATGACTGTATGTAAAAAGGCACGCAGCCTCGCGCCCAGCCCCTCCCAGAGCTGAAAACACAGGAGTACAAGCAAAGTCATACAGATAACAGGCACACAAAACAATGGAATGTCTCTTGGACATTACAAACCTCACTTAACCCTTTCTACTAGGCTAAAAACATTTTATTTAACCTAAAACATTTTCTGCATCTGAACACACTGCATATAGCCTAGTTAAATCCAAATCTGATATAATAATTATTTCTGCACAGTATTTTGTAGGATGTTTGAGTAAGCACAGGCTAGCCTGAACTTCATACATGGGAGGGGATTTGAGGAGCCTCTATCAGGTCCAGCGGCTGCAGCAGAGCATTAGAGATCAAGCCGGATGGTACCGGAAAAAGAGATGGGGAAGGGGGAAAGGGGTTCAGTCATCATCATCCTATAAATCAGTGGGACCTATGGCTTGGCTTCTCGCCCACAGTGTCGCCCGGAAGGCTGGAGTGTTCATTAGGGTCTGCATATCAAGGCCCAAACTGCCCTGTGGAATTGTGGGAGGAGCGGGGGCGGATGTGGGAGGAGCGGAAGCCGGCATATTCTCAGGAAGGGGCGGGCCCTGGTAATATCCACCGGAAGCTGTCAACAGTGGATACATCGGCTGGGGTGGATATCCGGGTGCCCCAAGATGGCCACCGGTGGAAGTGATGAACGTCCCACTTCCTTCCACGCCCTGGGAGGGACCCGGCAAACAGGGCGGCTCACACACACGGCATTTCCCCACCCAGACTGGATTTTGCTCACTGCACATAGGACACACCCACATTCCTGAGGACTTCATGTCTCCACCATTATAGGGCGGCGGCGAGGACGGTGTATTTGACAACAAAGGCACGGCGGCCATTTCACCTTGTACAGTGCTATTGCCCAAAGGCTTTTTATAACCAAACACAGGCTCTGCATCGTCTGTCCCTCCTTCTCCATCGACCTCCCTCCACCCCTCACTCTGCAAGCTTCGTGCTACCCGTAAATGAGCCTGAGCCTGATCCAACAGCCCCTTATCTTTCAGCTTGCCTTTTTCCCTCTGTATTAAATCATTCCACACAGAGGGCTGCAGTCGCCCTGTGGCTGGTAGACCAGCATACTTGTATAGTCTGTCTACATTCTTGACTGCAATCTTCCCTTCCCGTGATTCCACCAGTGTTCTTACTTCCACAGCATCTCCATTTAATCTATGAGGCACGGACCTTTTTTGCTGAAAATGACGCAACATCATTCACAGAATACTACGTCCCTACTGCAGTTAGGACGCTGGCAACAGCGATCAACACCAGATCCCTTACAATCCACCTAACCACGCTCTCAGCACTTAAGTACAACCAATAAACACGGATCCAGGTACACAACGTGTTTCTAGCAATTCCAGTACCTAAGCACGACACCACAGGACACTATTAGTCGTCCCAACTCCTTGGTGCTGACAGATCGCCTTGCCACGGTATTCTGAAGGTTTCAGAACTGCTTCAAACGACAGTTCTGAAAGAGACCCTTCTCTTTATCTCCAACTCATAAGCCACGGAGCTAATACACTACGTGCTCATAATTCTTCACAGGCACGGAACAAACTACACCACGTGCCCCCCTCAGTCTTCTCGTGAGTGCAGAGCTATACACAACGCACTCGGACTTTCGAGTCACCGTCTCATAAGCACAGAACCTAGTACACAATGTGCTTATCCTTAAATTCTATATAATATCATGTGTGCGTCTCTTTCACTTTCACTCCTTCTCTCACTGAGCCGGCCCCAATGTGTGAAACTTGAGATGCTGTTAACCTCTCTCTGAATCACTGGCTACTGACAGTCACAGGCAGGGTTAATGGATGAGGAACAATGACTGACGAGGGAGGCGTGGTGTACACACAGGGACGAGCCGGGGGCTACGTCACTTTGTTGCCGGGGGTCCGGAGCCTAGTGTGGGCTCGTGCTCGATTTCACCACTTAATCAATCACCCCCCCAGACCCAACAGACACCCCCAGAACAACCAATAGCGGCTGAGAAGCACAGTAAGGGCGACACATATGAATGCGTTGTCCACTTACCGTACTTTGAGGTTGATCAGGCCTCGAGGTCAGCCGGTACAGGTATCATCCAAGGTATCCAAGCATGGGTCCGTAGGGGCCACGAGCCGCTAACTAGGTCCCTTCGTGGTCGCCAATTGACGGGGAAAATTTTACTGTTCCACTCCCTCGCCAGTCATCCCAAATTAGACTATGAACACGTGGTACCAGATAAGAGTAAATCAGACTGAGAGAGTCCGGTTCACGCTCATAGCGTGTCCAGGTTTAATAATGACAACATACACGGCAACAACTACTGAACTCAATATCCGGGTACAGGGCATTTTGTAGTCTAAAAGATAAGCATGTAAATGTCCATGGCAGGGTGGGAGTTAGGTGGGATTTAGGCTAATACATCTATCTCTGTTAGTAATAATTAGTCCTTTGTCTTCTGTGTTGAGTCCATCCTTCATCACGTCATGATGTCTTCTCTTGGCCTCTGGTATGCAGTCTATCTCTAGCTTCCCATGGTACAATCTGGAACCGGCACAGTAGTGACCAATCAGCTTGTCCATTCTCAAGGCTTCTGCACAGCTATATCTTCTTTTCCAGCATACGCATCTAAGAAGACACTTTGTTTACAAAACAGCTCCTTATTCACAGACTCATAGTGGGAAAGAAGGAAAGAAAGAAATAGATGGAGGGGGAAGAGAGACAAAGAGAGAAGAGAAAAAGAAGAGAAAGAGAGAGATGTTGGATACGTACCTGAATACAGAAAAAACATATTGTTTCATTTAATACTATATAAGTATAAAAGCTAAGATTAATAGATAAGATATAATCCATCCTTCACAACCCCATTTTGGAAACTAGACCCCCCAAGGAACTTATCTAGATACACAGTGAGCACTTTGAACACACACGTGCTTCACAAATTAGTTTATAAAAGGGAAAAAGAAGATTTTTTGTGAAAAAAAAAAGTAATTTTTAATTTTTACGGATCAATTTGTGAAGCACCTAGTGGATCAAAGTGCTCACTATGCATCTAACTAAGTTCCCTAGGGGGTCTTGTTTCCAAAATGGGGTCACTTGTGGGGGAGCTCCAATGTTTAGGCACACAGGGGCTCTTTATATGCGACATGGTGTCCTCTAATAATTCCAATTGTTAGCGGACACCATGTTGCGTATGGAGAGCCCCTGTGTGGAGCTCCCCCACAAGTGACTCCATTTTGGAAACTAGACCCCCCAGGGAACTTATCTAGATGCATAGTGAGCACTTTGAACCCCCAGGTGCTTCACAAATTAATCTGTAAAAATGAAAAAAGAAAATGTTTGTGGAAAAAAAAAAGTACTTTTTCATATTTACGGATCAATTTATGAAGCACCTGGGGTTCAAAGTGTTCACCACCCATATAGATATGTTCCCTGGGGGGTCTTGTTTCCAAAATGGGGTCACTTGTGGGGGAGCTCCAATGTTTAGGCACACAGGGGCTCTCCAAACGCAACATGGTGTCCGCTAACAATTTGAACTGATTTTCCATGAGCCTCCGATGTTTCATTCTGCTTAAGTTAAGAAGTAGCTGCTGCCACAACAACCAGCTCAGCAGCAGCACTGCCCCGGGGACCCTGCTCCACCTACAGGGAGCGTTGTCAACTGGCTGCAATACCATCGTCTGGCGGTCTGATAGCGGCGCTGGTGAGATCACCAGAAACTGCAGGTGGCGTCAAGAAACCTTTTATTTCTTTTTATTACTTTCCCCAGTTTATCCAGTGACCCCCAGGGCTACGGGCCCGGGAACCGACCACCGAGACATCACCCCAGTACGAACGCCCGGGTACCGAGTTCCCAAAGATCCCTGGGCGGGTCAGGCCCAAGTAGCAGGCAGACTCCCTGTTTTTGTAGTTTTCTTAGTCCTTTACTGGAGCAGATGGTAAAAACTGGCCACGGAGTCTTGAGAGCAACTTAGGGTAATTCCCACCCGGCCTGGCCTCTTGGCTCCCTTACTGTGCTTGTACTTTGACTCCTGCAGTTGCTTAAGCTAGGCTGCTAGCCCTGTCTCTTCCTGCGTGGTACCCTTATGACAGGCAACTCGAGTCCTTCACTTTCACTACCCTGTTCCCGGGTGTCAGTGTTGCTGGAATCTATACGTTGCTGTGTCTCTGGTACAGTGTAGCTGGAGAATTTGGAATCCCCACTTTCCGGTGTTGACTGCTGGGATGTGTGACCCTGCACATTATCGGACTCCGGTGTCCATTATATGCGCCTTTCCTCTGGGGTGAGCACGGAGTTGCTCAGCCTCCCAGGTGTGTTCTTGCTTCTCCTTTCCTCAGACCCTAGCCTTAGGCTTGGGACTCGTCAGTGGACTCTGAGATGAGCTTAGCACTGCTCTTTTACACCCAGGTCCTGTTCACAGTCCTCCCAGGAAATGCACTCTTTACAGTCCTCTCTGGAACTGCACTGAACTTATTCCTCCCCAGACCAGAATATATAGGGGAGCTCACCCTGAACCCGGGCTTTGTCTCCCCCTTCTGGCCTGGATGTGTTGGTGTTGTGTGTGTGTTGCCTGATGAGAATACCCTTTGCTGCTCTCTGGTGACACCACTATCCGGAGGCAGTGATGACACTGTGGCACATTGACCCAGGGGTGCGACACACACATTAGTGTGGAGAAAATAAGTATTTGATACACTGCCAATTTTGTTAGTTTTCAAACCTAAAGAGGTCTGTAATTTGTATTGTAGGTACATTACAACTGTGAGAGACAGAATCTAAAAATAAAATCCAGAAAATCCTCGTATGAGTCTTACATAATTAATTTGCATTTTATTGCATGAAATAAGTATTTGATACAATAGAAAAACAGAACTTAATATTTGGTACAGAAACCTAAGTTTGCAGTTACAAACATAAGACATTTTCTATAGTTCTTGACCAGGTTTGCACACACTGCAGCAGGGATTTTGGCCCACTCCTCCATACAGATCATCAGGTGGGGTATGAAGACGGCTTAGACCGTTGAAACGCGTTGTGGCAGTGGTATTGGAGGAAGAATAAAGGTCGGTTCTCATCCACTAATTTGTCCAGTATTCCTTTGGCGCTCCCTGAGACCGCTGTACTATTGTTTTTATGTGAGTTCTCTCTCTACGGAGCCAAAGCGGCAGGAGCAGCCTGGAACATCTGGAGTGTTGAGGACCTGTGGTTACCTAATTACCGGGATAAACATACTGAGGACCTGCGGTGACGCGGTATCCGGTCCGGTAGGATTACGTGAAAATCGCGGAGCACAGAATTGTGAACGCAAACACCGGCAGGACAGCAGCACTAATAGAAAGAGGCGACCCGGAGCCCCATCACCCACACGTTTAATCTTGGTTGTGTAGACGTACACAACCATTATAGGTGAGTGCACTGGCACTTTTTATTTATACAAATAGCCCTGTGTGTCTACACATGCACCCTTTTCTTTTTCTTTCTGCTCTGTGGGAAGGAGATAGGAGGCCCTCTATGAATTGGTCAAGTAGCATTTTATCAGCTCCCGGGGCTAAAGCAGGTTCTGCCAGTTTAAGGGCTTTGAGTGCTTCCTGCAGATTCCAGGCATAGTCTCTGGCTTTCTCCTTAGGCTTCTGGTGGCATGCAAAGAACCTCATCTTAGCCCGGGTATCAGCAGTAGATTCAAATGTTGCTTTCAGTCCAGCTACAAGATGCTCTACAGTGTCCTTATCTGTGTCCAGCCAGGATGCAACCTCACGCCGTGCATTGCCCGTTAATTGTCCAATAATCATTCCTACACGTTGGGCTTCAGTGAGGGGATACATCACATAATAGGCTTTTATCTTTAGCAGAAAGTCATTAAGCGTATTAGGCTCACCGGAGTATTGGGGCAGCCCCTGGAGTATACGGCATCAGGAACGGCATGATGGGTGCTGCGCCTTGCGCCGCTGCACCGCCAGGTGCTACTGCTTGATCTGGCGCTGCAGCTGCACCGGCGGCTCCGCCGCCGCTTGGCGCTGCTGGCTGCGACATCCTGTACCCCCTTAGTTAACTTTGGCCTTCTGGTCTTCCGCTTCCATCCGGATGTCTCTTGGAGGTTCCGCGGTGCACCAGGTATCTTCTTCCCCGCCGGGTGTCGTCAGCACCAGGGAGGAGGCTGGGTTCGCATCACTGCAGGCTACCACCCCCTTTCTTTCCCGCGCGCTGTAAAATGGCGGATTCTCAAAAATACAGTTCTGATGGCGCAGCTTAAAGACAGTTTTCACGTTAATCATGCAAATAGAGTCAGTGGAGCCTCGGTTAGGAGTCTCAAACACAGGACTAGCCAGATATCCGTCCAGGGAAGGATGCACTTAGCAGTCTTCGGCTGAGCTCATGGTGAAGTCAGGGTTCACCCAGTTCAAGGTCCAGCTATGAACGGGATTGAACTCTGACTGTCAGTGTCAGCCTGCTTGCCGCTCTGTATAGACGCTTGTCTGTACAGAGCGATGAAGCAGAGCTGACATTGCTCTCCTACATTGGACTGAGGATTTTTTTTCTAATAAAGATGGAGTCTCTAATTGTGTTTTTTGTTTTATCCTTAATAAAAAAAAAATCTCTGTGTTGTGTTTTTTTTACTGTTCTTTTTACTGTTTACTAGAAGAAATTCATAGTGGCCATGTCTAATTTGGCGTGACACCATGAATTTCGGGCTTAGAACCAGCAGATAATACAAAGCTTGTATTAACCCCATTATTACCCGGCGTGCCCCCCCACCAGGGCCACTGATAGAGCCGGGTAAATCACCTGTAAATGGCGCTATGATCCATGCACCATTTTCAGGGGCGGCTGCAGGCTGCGGTTTTAACCATGGGGGGCCCAGAGTGCTTGGGCCTTACCATGCTGAGAATCCCAGCCCCCAGCTGTCTGGTTTTACCTGTCTGGTGATAAAAATACTGTGGAAGCCCACACATTTTAAAAAAAAATATTTTTTAAAATAATTGAAATAATGGGCTTCCCTGTATTTTGATTGCCAGCCAAGGTAAACACAGGCAGACGAGGATGGCAGCCCGTAGCTGTCTGCTTTATCTGCTGAGAATCAAAAATACCACGGCGCGGACGTCATATTTTTTAATTATTTATTTATTTTTACAGTACTATGATGTCATATAATCTGACACAGATAGGTTTTTGGAATATCTGGGACAGGTGGATAGCTTTCAGGGACTCAGCTGAGTACCTTGCACTGGTAACTGCAAAAGAGACATGGGTATAATTCCCTCTTACCAACCAGAACTGAGGAAAATAGTTTTCTACTGACTATCGAATTGTAATATGTAAGCTTACTCTTTCGCTCCAAGGACCCCCCCTCTTCCCTCTTCTTGTTGTCCCACTCGCCCGCATACCCGTCTCTATAGCAGATAACCACCACCCCCATATGGTTATTCATTTAACCTAGCTAACAATGAACTTCTCAGTTTAGACCTCTTCGTGTTCATTTACGTTCTGGAGAAAGTTCTTCCAATTCGACCTCTCCCCTCCCAGTTTTATGGGGCTATTATTGGGCACAATATTATTTGGTTGTAATAGGAATTTAACTACTTTCATAACTGTTCATTTCAGCCTACGTCTACTTGCGGGATTAGTTGACTCCCTGCTTATTCACCGCAAATCAGTTCAAAGAATCCGTCAATGTAGCTATTTCTATCCAATGTCACAGTGCGGGCTAGGGAGTGTCCAGATACAGTGTGTGACAGAGGGTCAGAGACCATCAGTGTCCAGTGCACTACACACAACAGCAAACACCGGGGACACAAATACAATGGAGTGCCCTGCTCATAGGGAACGGGGGAAAGGACACCTCCTGTGCTCACATGTGGCTGTACCCTGATCTCCCTAACTACCCTGTCATCGAGCAGGATACCTAGGTCCTCGCTGACCCTGATGTTAGAACTCAATAGGGAATGGCCGTTGGGAGCACTAGTCCCAACCACTGCACTAATAACACCAAGAGGGGAAGGGGAGACAGACAGGGAAACAACAAAAACCCGTTGAAGGGCAGAACGCCCGAAACGGTGCCATCGTCACCTGGTCCCCCTGCCTGCACCATGTACAAACTACCCCAATAAAGGACACCGCTTACAGCAACCTTGGTGAGTGCCGCTTTTTTCCTTTTTCCTTGTCACGGATTGTTTTTTTGCTAGCACCTCGAGGGACTTTGTGGCTCCAGTCTCTGTGTCTTCATACTGAAGTTTCCCCTGGTTGGTGGTGCCCTCGCCCTCTCTTATGCTGGAAACAACAACAATAGCTTCACGCCTGCTGCCACTCTCCTCTCTGCTCTCCTCACACCGTCTCTCTGGCTTGTGTGTAACTGTCACTACGTCATGTCTCACGCTCTGCTAAGCTCCACCTCCCTGGGACCTACTGAATATACGGTCCCTGGTGCTAGGGTGGCTGTGATTGGAATCTTGTGGTTTTGAATACAGACTCTGTAGCTTCCCCCTCTACCTGTGATTATGGAGGCACTACACCTTCTGTTTGGGATGCAGTACCTCCCTGTGGCGTCCCACCAGAGGGGCGCCATACAGTGGCGCACCCAAGGAGGGGGACCTACGTGTCTGGACCCCCCCCTTTGGACGGCCCTGAGAAGCTGAGAAGCCGTTTTTGTGCAGTATTAAGCATTGATTAGGTATTTAAATTTACAAAAATCGCTTGGCTTTTAGGGGGGCTTCGCTCCCCCAAACCCCCCCACCGGGGGCTTTGCCCCTCGGAACCCCGCTGGGGGGTGATACCCCCCTTTCAGGGCCGGTGTGTGTTTCTTGGACCCCTACCTTGGGAAATTTCTGGGTGCGCCACTGTCGCCATAAACTACCTTCATATCAGGTAGCTAAGCCAAGAATGGAGTTCAATCACCAGCAAGGAATGCTGGAACATGTGACTATATAAAGGAGATGGGAGTGATCATCAAGTAGCCACACCTGGAACGAAATCTAAGGATCATGCTGGCAACAGAAACTAACATTAACTACTACACTGCCAAAGGAAATAAACACATTTAACATGGAAGTCTCAATACAGGAATGAGACACAGATCCCAAATCAGTCACAAGTCTCCAAAGTAAAGTAAGAGAGACCATTGTGACATTGAACTGTGATCTCAAGACTAGTGTTGAATGTTGTATACTTTATGCTTGCTGTTTGAAACTACGTATGTGATGTTTGAAATGAACCTCATGTTACAATTGTCATCTAATATATAAAGCTGAATGTGTGTATGTGTGTATGTGTGTATGTATGTCCGGGATTGGCATCTACACCGTCGCAACTACAGCCACAAAATTTTGCACAGTCACACGTCTGGACCCCGAGAGCGTCATAGTCTATGTTGTGAGGCGAAATTTTAACCCCACGCGTTCCAGTTCACCAAACAATTTTGCCCCTATTCACATAATGGGGAAAAAGTGAATGGAAAAGTGTTGAGGAAAATCGACAGCTGTCAGCTATAGCCACAAAGTTTTGCACAGTCACACGTCTGGACCCCGGGAGCGTCATAGGCTATGTTGTGAGGCGAAATATTAACCCCGCGCATTCCAATTCACCAAACAATTTTACCCCTATCTACATAATGGGGAAAAAGTGACAGTAACCAGTTGACAGTTGTGTATGAGAGGGGCTTAATGATAGCGCCAAAGACTAACAGCATATACCAGCATATAGTCACTAAGGTGGGGCCCCAACATGGGATATTCATCATGCACAGGGACATGTATACACACCACACGCACACAAAGAGTAACCGCAAGTGTATAGTCGCTAAGGTGCAGCCCCAATATTGGATACTCACCACGCACCCGAACAAACACAAACACGCCACAAAGAGACACACAACACAGAGACACACACCCCCACCCCCATGGGGACACACACACACCCTATAGCGACACGTGCACTCACTCCACAGGGACACACACACAACACAGACACACACACCACACAGACCCCCCCCACAGGGACACAAACATACACACCCTATAGGGACACATGCACTGACCCCACTGGGACACACACACACACACTACAAAGAGAGACACAGAAACACACACACCCCACACAGACACCTCCCCCACAGGGACACACACACATACACACCCTATAGGGGCACATGCACTCACCCCACAGGGACACACACACCACAAAGAGACACACACAACACAGATACACACACACACCACACAGACCCCCCCTTCCCACAGGGACACAAACATATACACCCTATAGGGACACATGCACTGACCCCACAGGGACACACACACCACAAAGAGACACACACACACCACACAGACCCCCCCACAGGGACACACACACATACACACCCTATAGGGACACATGCACTCATCCCACAGGGACACACACACTGCAAAGAGAGACACACAACATAGAAACACACACAACCCACACAGACACCCCCCCCCCCCCACAGGGACACACACACATACACACCCTATAGGGACACATGCACTCACCCCACAGGGACACACACACACCGCAAAGAGACACACACAACAGAAACACACACCACACAGACCCCCCCCCCCCCCACAGGGACATACACACTCTATAGGGACACATGCACTCACCCCACAGGGACACACACATACACCCCCCAGGGACACACACACCACTCAGACAGACACAGATGTGCACAAATCACCTCACACAACTCGCCTCATATGTCTGCTATCTTTAATTTCCAAACATAAACATCTGATTAAAAACAGCCAATGTGCAACACATGTGCCATATAGGGAATTAAGGCAGATGTCAGTCACATGAGCTGTCTATTATGTGTATGTGTGAGGTAACATATACTGCCCGGCCGGGGGGAGGGTTTACTGTTGGCTGGAGATTTATTAGGCTGCCTATAGCAACCAATCACAGCTCAGCTTCTATTTTCTTACAGGTCATTAATATGACATATTCACGGAATGTTGTGGTTGTTGACTCCTCCCCTGTATGGAATGTTGTGGTTGTTGACTCCTCCCCTGCATGGAATGTTGTGGTTGTTGACTCCTCCCCTGCACGGAATGTTGCAGTTGTTGGCTCCTCCCTGCACAAGATAATATCACCCACACATCGTAGAAGGGAGCTGCACAGCTGAGGCTCCTTTGAAGGATTTTGCTGGAAGGTACGTCTGCTCTGTGTCCTCCTGAAGCGTCCATCATTATCTCGTGTCTTCTCCTCAGTATTGGCATCTTCTTTACTTTTCCTCTTTTAATGATTTAGATTTGAGATTTGGGGAGCGCTTGGCCTCTATTCTCAATACAGATAAAGAGAGATAGATGGCACTCACCATTCTGAGCTTTGCTTTAGTTTATTTTCATGTTCAGATGTACAGTATATACACATGGGGAGGGAGGGGGAGCGAAGACGCACGGATGACAGCGGCTGTTTCGTGCTTGGTAGAGCTTCCACAGGTCTACTCTATCTATAACAGTCCCATTGACAATGACTAGAGAGGCCGAGCATGCGTGACCTCCGTATCATTTAGGACAGGGCCATAGAGACTCTTTCTGAGGGTTCCAGAGCCTATTTCCAGGGTCTCAGATCTCCAGTGATCACAAGGGTAAATCCCATTTCTCACCGATGTTAGAATTACTATTGATGGTACCAGTCACGCAGCATCTATAGGGGACACACGGGGTTGGATATGGGGCAGTTCCGGTAACCAGAACCGTGTTTTCTATTTTAGGATAAGACCAAAGACGCTGAACATGTTTCAAGATCAGATCATGGATCCTATGTAAGTGTATGAGTGGAGCTAGTGGAGCCCCCACTGCCCCGGGTGGGGGAGACGAGGTTACCAACATTTTATTTCTTTAATTCCTGCCTCTATCAGTCAATGACCACAGAGGATTGTTATCCCATTCTGATAGACAGATGACTATAGCAGAGCTTCTACCCCAAACCCAACCCGATCTCGCCCCCCAATAGTGGTCGGAATAAAATACTGATTTATCAACAAATAAGAGAATCTATGTTTTATATCACATAGGGAAGAAAAAGAGCCAGAAAAAAGACGGAGATGGAAGATATGGGAGAGGAAGAGTAGAAGAAAGGAGCAGGACAAGAAGACATCGTAAGTCTATGGAACAGATAGGACTGAACTGACACTGCCGGTGCTCAGGGGAGTCACACAATTATTTTGCACCACTTTATTGAGTGGACACAGGACAATTTTTTGGGATCTTATTGACTCATCCTAGGGGTCCTCCTCCATTCATCTACTTCAATCTTTTCTTTAGGACACCACTCAAGAGATCAAGAAACAGAACAAGTGAATGATAGTTCACCTTCTTGCTGCTGCCACTAGGGGGAGCTCACCGCATTGGGATGTACACTGCTCCCACACAACCCTATAATAAATCTGTATGCGCTGAGCTCCCCCTAGTGGTGGCAGAAATACATTTTTTGATTTAACGCTTTTTGTATATAAGTTGATTGTGGCAGAGCCAAGTAGCAGGACCCCCCAAAATCAGCTTGTGACTGTAGGAACTGACCCAAAGATTGTGAAGAGATGACCCAAGGGGCACACAGTCCTGTCCAGACTCACCGGTCACCTCTTTCTCCTCTTGTCTCTTGCAGATTCTTGCGCTGCCTCTTGAGCTTCTGCTGGTGCTTCTATTGCATCTGCCCTAGAGAAGACGAGTAGAGCCAGGACAGCTCCGAGCCGCGGACAAAGCGGATGTGAAGGACACATTATCCTCAATATGGACGGTTCTGCTAATCAATAAACATGTGACTGCTCTGTGTAACCGCACATCGCCTGGAAAGTCTTCTCTATACTGGATTGGCACATGTTTTGTTGCCCACATGGCAGTGACGCCCACTGCTCCACAGTTATTGTACCTTCACCATCATTCTGTGTTCCCAAAAATGTCTCTACCCAACCATGCCTCAGCCTTCACCTAAGTGCCCCATCACTGTGCCCCTACCCTCACCCGCATCCCCATCACTGTGCCCCTGCCCTCACCCACATCCCCATCACTGTGCCCCTGCCCTCACCCACATACCCATCACTGTGCCCCTGCCCTCACTCACATCCTCATCACTGTGCCCCTACTCTCACCCACATCCCCATCACTGTGCCCCTACTCTCACCCACATCCCCATCACTGTGCCCCTACTCTCACCCACATCCCCATTACTGCACCCTTGCCCTCACCCACATCCCCATCACTGTGCCCCTACCCTCACCCACATCCTCATCACTGTGCCCCTACCCTCACCCACATCCTCATCACTGTGCCCTGCCCTCACTCACATCCCCATCACTGTGCCCCTGCCCTCACTCACATCCTCATCACTGTGCTCCTGCCCTCACTCACATCCCCATCACTGTGCTCCTGCCCTCACATCCCATCACTGTGCCCCTGCCCTCACCCACATCCTCATCACTGTGCTCCTGCCTACATCACATGTCCCTCATCACTGTGCCCCTGTACCTGTCACCCACATTCCTCATCACTGTGCTCCTGCCCTCACCCACATCCTCATCACTGTGCTCCTGCCCTCACCCACATCCTCATCACTGTGCCCTGCCCTCACCCACATCCCCATCACTGTGCCCCTGCCCTCACCCAATCCCCATCACTGTGCCCCTGCCCTCACCCACATCCCCATCACTGTGCCCTGCCCTCACCCACATCCCATCACTGTGCCCCTGCCCACTCACATCCATCACTGTGCCCTACCTCACCCACATCCCCATCACTGTGCCCTACTCTCACCCACATCCCCATCACTGTGCCCCTGCCCTCACCACATCCCCATCACTGTGCCCCTGCCCTCACCCACATCCCATCACTGTGCCCTCCCTCACAATCCCATCACTGCCCTCCTCACACATCCCATCACTGTGCCCCTGCCCTCACTCACATCCCCATCACTGTGCCCTGCCCTCACCACATCCCATCATCACCCACATCCCCATCACTGCACCCTTGCCCTCACCCACATCCCCATCACTGTGCTCCTGCCCTCACCCACATCCCTCATCACTGTGCCCCTGCCCTCACTCACATCCCCATCACTGTGCCCCTGCCCTCACTCACATCCCATCACTGTGCCCTGCCTCACCCACATCCCCATCACTGTGCCCCTACCCTCACCCACATCCTCATCACTGTGCCCTGACCCTCACCCACATCCTCATCACTGTGCCCTCCCTCACCCACATCCCATCACTGTGCCCCTGCCCCACCACATCCCCATCACTGTGCTCCTGCCCTCACATCCCCATCACTGTGCCCCTGCCCTCACCCACATCCTCATCACTGTGCTCCCTGCCCTCACCATCCCCATCACTGTGCCCCTACCTCACCCACATCCTCATCACTTGCCCTGCCCTCACCCAATCCCATCACTGTGCCCTGCCCTCACCCACATCCCATCACTGTGCCCCTGCCCTCACCCACATCCCCATCACTGTGCCCCTGCCCTCACCCACATCCCCATCACTGTGCCCCTGCCCTCACCCAAATCCCATCAGTGTGCCCCTGCCCTCACCACATCCCATCACTGTGCCCTGACCCTCACCCACATCCCATCACTGTGCCCCTACCTCACCCACATCCCCATCACTGTGCCCCTACCCTCACCCACATCCCCATCACTGTGCCCCTGCCCTCACATCCCACATGCGCCCTCATCCATACTGTGCCCCTGCCCTCACCCACATCCTCATCACTGTGCCCCTGCCCTCCACTCACATCCCCATCACTGTGCCCCTGCCCTCACTCACATCCCCATCACTGTGCTCCTGCCCTCATCCCACTTCCTCATCCACTGTGCCCCTACCCTCACCCACATCCTCATCACCTGTGCCCCTCCCTCACCCACATCCCTCATCACTGTGCCCCTACCCTCACCCACATCCTCATCACTGTGCCCCTGCCCTCACTCACATCCCCATCACTGTGCTCCTGCCCTCACACATCCCCATCACTGTGCCCCTGCCCTCACCCACATCCTCATCACTGTGCCCTGCCCTCACATCCCCATCACTGTGCCCCTCCTCACCACATCCTCATCACTGTGCCCTGCCCTCACCCACATCCTCATCACTGTGCCCTGCCCTCACCCACATCCTCATCACTGTGCCCCTGCCCTCACCACATCCCCATCACTGTGCCCCTGCCCTCACCCACATCCCCATCACTGTGCCCCGCCCTCACCCAATCCCATCATGTGCCCCTGCCCTCACCCACATCCCCATCACTGTGCCCTTGCCCTCACCCACATTCTCATCACTGTGCCCCTGCCCTCACCCACATCCCCATCACTGTGCCCTGCCCTCACCCACATCCCATCACTGTGCCCCTGCCCTCACCCACATCCCCATCACTGTGCCCCTGCCCTCACCCACATCCCCATCACTGTGCCCCTGCCCTCACCCACATCCCCATCACTGTGCCCCTGCCCTCACTCACATCCCATCACTGTGCCCCTGTCCTCACTCACATCCCCATCACTGTGCCCTGCCCTCACCCACATCCCCATCACTGTGCCCCTGCCCTCACCCACATCCTCATCACTGTGCCCCTGCCCTCACCCACATCCTCATCACTGTGCCCCTGCCCTCACTCACATCCCCATCACTGTGCCCCTGCCCTCATCCCACATCCCCATCACTGTGCCCCTGCCCTCATCCACATCCCTCTCACTGTGCTCCTGCCATCATCCACATCCCCATCATGTGCCCCTGCCCTCACTCACATCCCCATCATGTGCCCCTGCCCTCACCCACATCCCATCACTGTGCCCTTGCCCTCACCACATCCTCATCACTGTGCCCCTGCCCTCACTCACATCCCCATCACTGTGCCCTGCCCTCACCACATCCCCATCACTGTGACCCTGCCCTCACTCACATCCCATCACTGTACCCCTGCCCTCACTCACATCCCATCACTGTGCCCTGCCCTCACCCAATCCCCATCACTGTGCCCCTGCCCTCACCCACATCCCATCACTGTGCCCCTGCCCTCACTCACATCCCCATCACTGTGCCCCTGCCCTCACCCACATCTCCATCACTGTGCCCCTGCCCTCACCCACATCCCCATCACTGTTGCCCTTGCCCTCACCCACATCCTCATCACTGTGCCCCTGCCCTCACTCACATCCCCATCACTGTGCCCTGCCCTCACCCAATTCCCATCACTTGGCCTGGGCCTCACCACATCCACCATCCTGTGCCTTGCCTAACCCTCACTATCATGGTGCCCCTGCCCATCACTCACATTGCCCCATACTGTGCCCCGGAACCTCACCCACATCCCATCCATCGTGCCGCCCTTGCCCCAATCCCCAACATGTGCCCTGCCTCACTCACATCCATCACGTGTGCCCTGCCTTCACCCCCATACCCATCACTGTGCCCCTGCCTCACCACATCCTCATCACTGTCGCCCCTGGCTCATCACTACTCCCATCACTTGTGCTCTGAATGCCCACCACTCCTCAATTGGCCCTGCATACACCACATCCCATCACTGTGCTCCTGCCCTCACCCATATCCCCATCACTGTACCCCTGCCCTCACTCACATCCCCATCACTGTGCCCCTGCCCTCACCCACATCCCATCACTGTGTCCCTGCCCTCACTCACATCCCATCACTGTACCCCTGCCCTCACTCACATCCCCATCACTGTGCTCCTGCCCTCACCCATATCCCCATCACTGTGTCCCTGCCCTCACTCACATCCCCATCACTGTGCCCCTGCCCTCACCACATCCCCATCACTGTGCCCCTGCCCTCACCCACATCCTCATCACTGTGCCCCTGCCCTCACCCACATCCCCATCACTGTTCCCCTGCCCTTACCCACATCCTCATCACTGTGCCCCTGCCCTCACTCACATCCCCATCACTGTGCCCTTGCCCTCACCAATTACGCCATCATATGAAGACACTAAGGGTACCTTCACACACCGCAATATCTGGTGGCGATATGAGGCGATGTAACGTGCGCGCTCACGTTTTTCATGGTCGCCTTAGATCGCCGATGGCGCTATTATACGCCGCAATTGCGCCCTGAAGCTAAGGCGATGTGTCGCCCCGGAAATCTCACCCACAGCGGAACCAATCCAGTCGACTTCCCTCGCCGCTTCACACGCCGCAATCCCCAAAGCAATGTGGGCGTACATGGTCAGCGTGGCGAGAATATAGGCGTGCCAGACTGGTTTACACCGCGCCCCATACGTGCTCATTGGCCAATGCAGCAGCGTTACGATTGGTCAGCCTGCGCTGGAAGGCTGGCTAATACATGACGCCATTGCCATTGTGTGGTGGTGAATGGACACCTCTTCAAATATGGCACGGTGTCAAGTGACAGCCAATGGGAACACAGTAGCCACCACCAATCAGTTCAGACGGGGCGCGGTCTCCAGCACGCTGTGGCACGCCTCCGGAAAATCAATAGGCGACGCTGATTCCATCACTATCGCCCGTTCACACGCCAAAAGACGGGAATGTCGCCTTCATGATTGCCTCTGATTTAGGAGCAGTGCTGTGAAATCAGAACCAGGCGACAGGTGATTTATCACCGCCAAATTCCCCAGTCTTCATTTTCCACCACACTTGAATGGACCTGGGTGTCTGCAGGGCAGTCAGTGCAAACATGTACCGTCCTTTAACAGTTGTTTTGACATCTTTACTCCTTTAGGGCAGGGTCCGCTTACAGTGTCCCAGTCTCCAGCTCTGGCCTATGATTAGTCTCACACAGCCCAACTCGCACAGAACCTGCTGCTCTTCATCCTGAAGTACAACTGAGACACACCCTGCTCCTTACTGCAGGATTACATAGGAATTGTGGCCATAGAGTTAACTGCAAAACCCGGGCTGGAGGGAGAGTCCGTCCCACTACCAGCCTACTGATCTCTCCACAAATAAAAGTCCCAATCAGGTTTTCCTAAAATAATTGGTGAAATAGCTGAACCAAGTTCACACTTTACTATATTTTGTGTTGCACCCTCATCATTATCTGTGGTTACAACACACTTCAGCAGGTTCAGTAGGTTTCTATGCACATTCTGGGGTAAACATGGTGACCTTCACTTATGACACCTCTCACTGACTCAATGGAGGCACAGAGGGAGCATGAGTGACGAAGAAGCTTAGAGGGGACACTAATTCCATGGGGCCACTGCTACCATGTGAGGGCGCATAGGGGGTGATACTATTACTGTGTGGAGGCACTGGGGACATTATTGTTTCCCAAGGCACTATGGATAGATATTGTAGTATGATCATTTAGTAGTGTTGCTGGAAAAACAAAGATGTCGGGGTATTATATCTAGCAAAGACAAATTGTGGATGGGAGAAGTAGTCATGATGGTCTGAATAAGACAGAGAAGAAAAGGAAATATGAACGACTACAATCACTCAGTACAGTATAGGGGATCTAAGATATAGCATTTCTCCTTACAGAGAGCGACACGCCAGCCTCTCACCTAGCCAGATCATATCTCATGCATTGCACTGACAAGGGGCAAACACCCTAATCAATGTGTCTGCAAATTGAGAATATGACTTGGCTTATATCCTTGGTCATATGACAAGGCCTGTTAAAGGGTCAATATTGACTTTCAGGATTGCTACTTCCAATAGGTGGCACTAGAGTTCAACCCTCTTTGAAGAGGCAATTTGCATCAGTATAGTATACATATACAATGGGTGAAATAAGTATTGAATACATCACTAATTGTATAAGTAAATATATTTTTAAAGAGTCTATTGACATGAATGTCTCACCAGATGTCGGTAACAACCCATCCAATCCACACAAGGAGATCAAACCATAGATGTCCATAAATTAAGTTCTATGTAATAATGAGAAATAACACAGAGAAAAAGTATTGAACACGTGAAGAAAGAGAGGTGCAAAAAGCCCTGGAAAGTCCTGACACCAGCTGAAATCTATTAGTAACTAGAAAGCAATCCTGCCACTTATTGACAAATAATATCAGCTGGTTCAACCGATGGCTCATAAAAAGGTGTTTCATTACAAAGGAGCCACACAAGAAACATCTCATGATGTGTAAAACCAGTGAGCTGTCTCAAGACCTTCACAACCTTATTGATGCAAAAGATACTGAACTACTGAAGGTTCTAGTGAGCTCTGTTGGGGTCATAATCCAAAAGTGGAAAGAATAATCATTCCACAATAAACCAACCACGACAAGGTGCTGCCCGCAAGACTTCAAGAAGAGAGAGAAAAGTTATCAGCAGAGTTGTCCAAGAGCCAAAGACACCTGTGCAGAGCTACAGAAAGACCAGAAATCAGCAGGTATAATTGTTTTAAAAAAAACAGTAAGTAATGCACTCCCCCTCCATGGCCTGTATGCATGCTCCTGTATGCACGCTCCTGTATGTACACTCCTGTATGCACGCTCCTGTATGCACGCTCCTGTATGCACGCTCCTGTATGCACGCTCCTGTATGTACGCTCCTGTATGCACGCTCCTGTATGCACACTCCTGTGTGCACGCTCCTGTATGCACGCTCCTGTATGTACACTCCTGTATGCACGCTCCTGTATGCACGCTCCTGTATGCACGCTCCTGTATGTACGCTCCTGTATGCACGCTCCTGTATGTACACTCCTGTATGCATGCTCCTGTATGCACGCTCCTGTATGTATACTCCTGTATGCACGCTCCTGTATGCACGCTCCTGTATGCACGCTCCTGTATGCACGCTCCTGTATGTATACTCCTGTATGCACGCTCCTGTATGTATACACCTGTATGCACGCTCCTGTATGCACGCTCCTGTATGCACACTCCTGTATGCACACTCCTGTATGCACACTCCTGTGTGCACGCTCCTGTATGCACGCTCCTGTATGTACACTCCTGTATGCACGCTCCTGTATGCATGCTCCTGTATGCACGCTCCTGTATGCACGCTCCTGTATGTACGCTCCTGTATGCACGCTCCTGTATGCACGCTCCTGTATGCACTCCCCCTCCATGGCCTGTATGCACACCCCTGTATGCACTCCCTCTACATGGCCTGTATGCACGATCCTGTATACACACTCTTGTATGCACATTCTTGTATGCACAATCCTGTGTGCACAATCCTGTGTGCACGCTCCTGTGCGCACGCTCCTGTGCGCACGCCCCTGTGCGCACGCCCCTGTGTGCACGCTCCTGTGTGCACACTCCTGTGTGCACTCTCCTGTGTGCACGCTCCTGTGTGCACGCCCCTGTATGTACACTCCTGTATACACGCTCCTGTATGCACACTCCTGTATGGACACTCCTGTATACATTCTCCTGTATGCACGCTCCTGTATGCACGCTCCTGTATACACACTCCTGTGTGCGCGCTCCTGTATGCACGCTCCTGTATGCACCCTCCTGTATACATTCTCCTGTATGCACTCTCCTGTATGCACGCTCCTGTATGTACACTCCTGTGTGCACGCTCCTGTATGCACGCTCCTGTATGTACACTCCTGTATGCACGCTCCTGAATGCACGCTCCTGAATGCACACTCCTGTATGCACACTCCTGTAATACACTCCTGTATGCACACTCCTGTATGCACACAGTCCTGTAGCACACTCCTGTATGCACAGTCCTGTAGCACACTCCTGTATGCACTCTCCTGTATGCACGCTCCTGTAGCACACTCCTGTATGCACAGTCCTGTAGCACACTCCTGTGTGCACACTCCTGTATGCACGCTCCTGTATGCACACTCCTGTATGCACATTCCTGTAACACACTCCTGTATGCACCCTCCTGTATGCACGCTCCTGTAGCACACTCCTGTATGCACGCTCCTGTATGCACACTCCTGTATGCACATTCCTGTAACACACTCCTGTATGCACGCCCCTGTATGCACGCTCCTGTAACACACTCCTGTATGCACCCTCCTGTATGCACACTCCTGTATGCACATTCCTGTAACACACTCCTGTATGTACTCTCCTGTATGCACGCTCCTGTAACACACTCCTGTATGCACGCTCCTGTATGCACACTCCTGTATGCACATTCCTGTAACACACTCCTGTATGCACACTCCTGTATTCACACTCTCTAGGCAAGACTCCATTGCTTAACAAAAAGCAGATTCAAGAGCATTTAAAGTTTGCTCAACAACATGTAGACAAGACAGTGAAATACTGGAGAATATAGTCTGGTCAGATGAAGCCAAAATGGAACTCTTCGGATGCCATAATACACACAATGTTTGGAGGCCAAAAGGCAAATCACCCCCAAAACACCAAAGGTGAAGATGGGTGGTGGGAACATCATGGTGTGCAGCTGATTTTCAGCATATGGCACTGAGATACTTCATATAATTCCTATATGTGGTGCCCCTGCATCCAGGAGGCCACAAAAGGGAACTGCAGCCAGGCAGGTAGGACAATTGTTGCACATCAACACCCTCACAGCCCACACAACCCACGTGCAGTAGATGGTAGCATCCAGCCCTAAGATTGGAGACTCTAGGCAATTGAGGGATGGTGGATTTAGAGGAGTGGGTTGGGCACACACGTAGTCAGGTGTCTGACAGTAGAAATAGTGAGGGGGAGGAGGAAGGAGTTCAGTAGGCCAGAGTGAGCCGAGCAGAACAGATCAGCAGCAGGCTGAGGAACACGGCACAGGCCAGAAGACAGTAGAAGGTTGAGCTGAGCTGAGCAGCAGAAGGAAGCACACGTCCTGGCAAAGTGGGGTGTAAGGAGCGCAGAATCTGTACCGAGCCAGGGTGAGCCGGAGGAAAGAGAAAGCCTATCCGGAGCCAGTACCCCCAGGAGTGTGAGGAGAAAGAGAGGGACGGTGATACCTGGGGCCCTAGAACTACAGCTAAAGCAACCGACCGCAGGCGGAGTAGCCCTCCTATTATACCGAGAGATGCAGAGAGAAAGGAGCATGGTAGAGCCTCACACCGGAGGACTGCTGGAGGCTGGGCTGAGTAGAGTGTCGGCTCTAGAGGGGACCATAGTTTTACCCGGATCCCCAGACAACACGACGGGGGGTTCTAGTTCCAGACTGGGATCCCTACCCCAAAGGACAGGCAGCTCAGTGACGACCAGGAGGACCCACAGGGGCCCGAGTCACCGCCATACTGTCCGGAGACACCCACCAAGTGTATACAGAACGTAAACAGCCCGGAAAGGACACAGAGACAGTGTGAGGTGTCACAGAGAGAGGGAGACCTGGCTGCAGAGATTAAGGGAACCCGGAGGGGAGAGTGAGCCCGTGTACTTGAACTGAGACGTGTAAGAACTGTAACTGAACTGTAAGCTGTGCTGAGAACTTTGAGAGTAAACACGGAGACCCTGAACTTGCCTCTCTTGCCTGCTTCCATCTGCTTGGGTGACGTTCCCTCCATACAGGATACAGCAAGCCCTCCACCTGCAGAGCCACAGCCTGTCAGCTCCAGCACTGAGGAGAGATTTCTGCAGCATCTGGCTAGTAAGTGAATTGCACCCAGCTTGCACACTACACCATAGACTTTAACCCTTACTTCCCCGGGGAACACAGTTCTACCCACTGGAACTATTCCATCTACGCTGTTATCCCATCATCCCCGGAGGTTCTGCAGCAGCGGCGGCCCCATCACTGGCCGCATCTAGTGGGTGGCGTCACGACCGACAATCCCCGTAAATATTCCCCTATTCCATTGACGAGTTCAGGACACGGTCCGGACCAGAACCACCCGTGACATTCCCAGCAGTAACCCGGTCCGGTACCGAGTACCCCTGTCCCCGTGGGCCCGACATATATTTGAAGGAATGATGAATGGACCGAGAAATTCTTGATAAAAATGTGCTGCCATCTCCAGTATGATGAAGTCCATTACAGGGAGATTAGCTATAGTGCCATAGGTTGTAAAGTTCTTGATTATGGAATGAATATGGGACAATTTCAAGAATGCCACCACTTTCGACCATGACTGTGTGTCACATTTATATCATCCTTTATAGCATTATTCTGGGTTATGAGTTTTGGAGATCTCCGGCTTTTGATGTTGGGTTTCTCTTATGCAAGTTTTCCTGAAATTCATTGATTGGCGTCCAGGTGACATCTCCAAATTCTTTCCATGTGGATCAATATTGGTGTCAGCTCTTCGGGGGGAATGCACTGCTGACTCCTCCCTGCAAATAAAGAGAAATGGACTCTGTTCTCAATGGTAAAACAGCGCAGACATGAACGGGGGTAGAGGGCGACACCAGGGGTGAACGACCAAACTAAGACGGACTCATCGCTGGTGTCCATTCACTGTGCCCATGGCCTCCAGGTCCTCCCGGTGGTGGCTCCAGGTCTTATCTATAGTTATTCTGCATGCACGGATCAGCTCCAATGAGCCTGCACCGACCAATGGTGAGATGTACCATTAATATCTATTGGATTTACATGTAGCAGAGCTGAGTTTATAATTTCGTATAGAATAAGGCCATATAATATTGTACAATCCATAGAAAATCTCTAATTCATTCTTCTAATGTCAAGTAATGTAGTGTTCTATAAATGTTGTGTTCTGTACTGATTCCTGAGTTACCTCCTGTATTATACTCCAGAGCTGCACTCACTATTCTGCTGGTGCAGTCACTGTGTACATACATTACATTACTGATCCTGCGTTACCTCCTGCATTATACTCCAGAGCTGCACTCACTATTCTGCTGGTGCAGTCACTGTGTACATACATTACATTACTGATCCTGCGTTACCTCCTGCATTATACTCCAGAGCTGCACTCACTATTCTGCTGGTGCAGTCACTGTGTACATACATTACATTACTGATCCTGAGTTACCTCCTGTATTATACTCTAGAGCTGCACTCACTATTCTGCTGGTGCAGTCACTGTGTACATACATTACTGATCCTGTGTCACCTCCTGTATTATACTCCAGAGCTGCACTCACTATTCTGCTGGTGCAGTCACTGTGTACATACATTACATTACTGATCCTGAGTTACCTCCTGTATTATACTCCAGAGCTGCACTCACTATTCTGCTGGTGCAGTCACTGTGTACATACATTACATTACTGATCCTGAGTTACCTCCTGTATTATACTCCAGAGCTGCACTCACTATTCTGCTGGTGCAGTCACTGTGTACATACATTACATTACTGATCCTGAGTATCCTCCTGTATTATACTCCAGAGCTGCACTCACTATTCTGCTGGTGCAGTCACTGTGTACATACATTACATTACTGATCCTGAGTTACCTCCTGTATTATACTCCAGAGCTGCACTCACTATTCTGCTGGTGCAGTCACTGTGTACATACATTACTGATCCTGTGTCACCTCCTGTATTATACTCCAGAGCTGCACTCACTATTCTGCTGGTGCAGTTACTGTGTACATACATTACATTACTGATCCTGAGTTACCTCCTGTATTATACTCCAGAGCTGCACTCACTATTCTGCTGGTGCAGTCACTGTGTACATACATTACATTACTGATCCTGAGTTACCTCCTGTATTATACTCCAGAGCTGCACTCACTATTCTGTTGGTGCAGTCACTGTGTACATACATTACATTACTGATCCTGAGTTACCTCCTGTATTATACTCCAGAGCTGCACTCACTATTCTGCTGGTGCAGTCACTGTGTACATACATTACATTACTGATCCTGAGTATCCTCCTGTATTATACTCCAGAGCTGCACTCACTATTCTGCTGGTGCAGTCACTGTGTACATACATTACATTACTGATCCTGAGTTACCTCCTGTATTATACTCCAGAGCTGCACTCACTATTCTGCTGGTGCAGTCACTGTGTGCATACATTACATTACTGATCCTGAGTTACCTCCTGTATTATACTCCAGAGCTGCACTCACTATTCTGCTGGTGCAGTCACTGTGTACATACATTACATTACTGATCCTGAGTTACCTCCTGTATTATACTCCAGAGCTGCACTCACTATTCTGCTGGTGCAGTCACTGTGTACATACATTACATTACTGATCCTGAGTTACCTCCTGTATTATACTCCAGAGCTGCACTCACTATTCTGCTGGTGCAGTCACTGTGTACATACATTACATTACTGATCCTGAGTTACCTTCTGTATTATACTCCAGAGCTGCACTCACTATTCTGCTGGTGCAGTCACTGTGTACATACATTGCCTACAAGTAGTCTTCAACCCCCTGCAGATTTAGCTGGTTGACACATGCGGAATTAACTTGGCATTGTGACATTTGGACTGTAGATTAGCCTGGAAGTGAGAAATGCAGTGCAGCCAAAAAGAATTATTATTATTATTTTTTTTTTTTAAAGCGTTAAAAGTGAATTCAGAGGGTCATTTATTATTTAACCCCTCAAACCACCAGCATTCTGTTTGGTCCCCCTAAAGTATTAAGAAGTAGTTCAGGCACAAAGAACAATGAGCTTCACATGTGTGGATTAATTATCTCTTTTGCCAGCCTTTTCTGACTATTTAAGACCCTCCCCAACCTTGTGAACAGCACTCATACATGGTCAACATGGGAAAGACAAAGGAGCATTCCAAGGCCATCAGAGACAAGATCGTGGAGGGTCACAAGGCTGGCAAGGGGTACAAAACCCTTTCCAAGGAGTTGGGCCTACCTGTCTCCACTGTTGGGAGCATCATCCGGAAGTGGAAGGCTTATGGAACTACTGTTAGCCTTCCACGGCCTGGACAGCCTTTGAAAGTTTCCTCCCGTGCCGAGGCCAGGCTTGTCCGAAGAGTCAAGGCTAACCCAAGGACAACAAGGAAGGAGCTCCGGGAAGATCTCATGGCAGTGGGGACATTGGTTTCAGTCAATGCTATAAGTAATGTACTCCACCGCAATGGTCTCCGTTCCAGACGAGCCCGTAAGGTTCCTTTACTTTCAAAGCGTCATGTCAAGGCTCGTCTACAGTTCGCTCATGATCACTTGGAGGACTCTGAGACAGACTGGTTCAAGGTTCTATGGTCTGATGAGACCAAGATCGAGATCTTTGGTGCCAACCACACACGTGATGTTTGGAGACTGGATGGCACTGCATACGACCCCAAGAATACCATCCCTACAGTCAAGCATGGTGGTGGCAGCATCATGCTGTGGGGCTGTTTCTCAGCCAAGGGGCCTGGCCATCTGGTCCGCATCCATGGGAAGATGGATAGCACGGCCTACCTGGAGATTTTGGCCAAGAACCTCCGCTCCTCCATCAAGGATCTTAAGATGGGTCGTAATTTCATCTTCCAACAAGACAACGACCCAAAGCCAAGAAAACCAAGGCCTGGTTCAAGAGGGAAAAAATCAAGGTGATGGAGTGGCCTAGTCAGTCTCCTGACCTTAACCCAATTGAAAACTTGTGGAAGGAGCTCAAGATTAAAGTCCACATGAGACACCCAAAGAACCTAGATAACTTGGAGAAGATCTGCATGGAGGAGTGGGCCAAGATAACTCCAGAGACCTGTGCCGGCCTGATCAGGTCTTATAAAAGACCATTATTAGCTGTAATTGCAAACAAGGGTTATTCCACAAAATATTAAACCTAGGGGTTGAATAATAATTGACCCACACTTTTATGTTTAAAATTTATTAAAATTCAACTGAGCAACATAACTTTTTGGTTTGTAAGATTTATGCTTCTGTTAATAAATCCTACTCACGTTTGCAGTTTGAAGGCTCTAACTTATTGGCATCTTATCAAACCACCGAAATCTGCAGGGGGTTGAAGACTACTTGTAGGCACTGTACATTACATTACTGATCCTGAGTTACCTCCTGTATTATCCTCCAGAGCTGCACTCACTATTCTGCTGGTGCAGTCACTGTGTACATACATTACATTACTGATCCTGAGTTACCTCCTGTATTATACTCCAGAGCTGCACTCACTATTCTGCTGGTGCAGTCACTGTGTACATACATTACTGATCCTGAGTTACCTCCTGTATTATACTCCAGAGCTGCACTCACTAGTCTGCTGGTGCAGTCACTGTGTACATACATTACATTACTGATCCTGAGTTACCTCCTGTATTATACTCGAGAGCTGCACTCACTATTCTGCTGGTGGAGTCACTGTGTACATACATTACTGATCCTGAGTTACCTCCTGTATTATACTCCAGAGCTGCACTCACTATTCTGCTGGTGCAGTCACTGTGTACATACATTACATTACTGATCCTGAGTTACCTCCTGTATTATACTCCAGAGCTGCACTCACTATTCTGCTGGTGCAGTCACTGTGTACATACATTACATTACTGATCCTGAGTTACCTCCTGTATTACACTCCAGAGCTGCACTCACTATTCTGCTGGTGCAGTCACTGTGTACATACATTACATTACTGATCCTGAGTTACCTCCTGTATTATCCTCCAGAGCTGCACTCACTATTCTGCTGGTGCAGTCACTGTGTACATACATTACATTACTGATCCTGAGTTACCTCCTGTATTATACTCCAGAGCTGCACTCACTATTCTGCTGGTGCAGTCACTGTGTACATACATTACATTACTGATCCTGAGTTACCTCCTGTATTATACTCCAGAGCTGCACTCACTATTCTGCTGGTGCAGTCACTGTGTACATACATTACATTACTGATCCTGAGTTACCTCCTGTATTATACTCCAGAGCTGCACTCACTATTCTGCTGGTGCAGTCACTGTGTACATACATTACATTACTGATCCTGAGTTACCTCCTGTATTATACTCCAGAGCTGCACTCACTATTCTGCTGGTGCAGTCACTGTGTACATACATTACATTACTGATCCTGAGTTACCTCCTGTATTATACTCCAGAGCTGCACTCACTATTCTGCTGGTGCAGTCACTGTGTACATACATTACATTACTGATCCCGAGTTACCTCCTGTATTATACTCCAGAGCTGCACTCACTATTCTGCTGGTGCAGTCACTGTGTACATACATTACTGATCCTGAGTCACCTCCTGTATTATACTCCAGAGCTGCACTCACTATTCTGCTGGTGCAGTCACTGTGTACATACATTACATTACTGATCCTGAGTTACCTCCTGTATTATACTCCAGGGCTGCACTCACTATTCTGCTTGTGCAGTCACTGTGTACATACATTACATTACTGATCCTGAGTTACCTCCTGTATTATACTCCAGAGCTGCACTCACTATTCTGCTGGTGCAGTCACTGTGTACATACATTACATTACTGATCCTGAGTTACCTCCAGTATTATACTCCAGAGCTGCACTCACTATTCTGCTGGTGCAGTCACTGTGTACATACATTACATTACTGATCCTGAGTTACCTCCTGTATTATACTCCAGAGCTGCACTCACTATTCTGCTGGGATGAGTATAGGATAAGTAATGTACAGTATATACTCAGTACTGTATCAGGATAACAGTGCACACAGCTCTGGAATATTGTAACAATGATCGGTAGATTTTGGTGTTATGAAATACACAATATTCTCGTAATGTTTTATGTTGTTCTATGATTTGTGTTTCTCCATTACAGAGACGCACTGGGATAACGTCACCACAGGATCAGACCAGGTCTATGTCACCAGTGAAGGAACAACTGAAACCCTCAGCACCCCCCTAGAGATGTCCAGGGTTAATAGAACCACAGGACTGGACCTGTTCTCCAGCAATAAAACATCCAGAACTCCCAATATTACTCTTGAAACATCCTGGAGTAATTTTACTACGAGGACAGACGAGGTTACTAGTAAAGAAACCCCAGACGTTACTCTAGAGATATCTCCTGGTAATGTCACTGTAGGACCACACATACCCAACTCTACCCTAGACTCCTACCTGAATAATACTCCTAGAGGACCAGACCTGAGATACGTCAGTGAAGAGACATCTAGAACCCCCAACACTACTCTACAATTAGACCTAGAAAATGTTACTTCAGTATCACACATGACCTACATCTCTGAGGAGACCACCGGAACCCCCAACACTACTTTAGATACATTTCCAAATAATGCCACTATTGGACCAGACATGAGCTACATCACTAAGGAGACATCTAGAACCTCAAACAGTGCTCCAAAGACTTATCCAAGTAATGTTACTTCTGGGCCATACTTCAGCTATATCTCACATGACACAACTGGATCGCCCAACTCTACCTTAGAGTCCCACCTAAATAATACTCCTAGAGGACTAGACCTGAGCTACATCAGTGAGGAGACATCTAGAGCCCCCAACACTACTCTAGATACATTTCCAAATAATACCACTCCTGGACCAGACCTGAGCTTCACCACTAATGAGACATCTAGAACCCCCAACATTGCAACAGACAATTACCCAAGTAATGTCACTTCAGGACCACACTTGACCTATATTACTCCGTACACATCTGGAACATCTACTTTGAACCTAAACAATGCTACTACAAGACCAGGCATGATGTATGTCAGTGAGGAGACATCTGGAGCCCCCAACACTACTGTAGAGAAGGACCTAGGTATTATTACGTCAGGAACCCACCTGACCTACTTCACTGAGGAAACGTCTAGAACACCCAATAATATTCTAGAGTCCTTCTCCAAAGTTACGTCTGGATTAGACTTGACCTCCCTCATTGGGGAAACAGACAGAACCCCCAACAGTACTACAGATCCGGGTCTAGTCTACCTCACCGAGGAGATCACAGGAAGCCCCAACGCTAATCTAGAGTTGGAAAGAACTTCTACACCTGGTAAATATACCACAAGGGGTTCGGGAAGAAGATCATTGCTGAATAGGCAAAATGTATTCACTGACAAGTTGTATGAGATATAGAACCATTCCGCTATTGTCTGATCTTGGTCTTTTTACTTCTTCGAATTGGAAGTTGGAACCCAACTTGAGTTCGACAGTAAGTCGTGTCTAGTGATGAGCGAACACTTCAATGCTCTGGTGCTGGGAACTCGAAACAAGCAGGTGGGCGCTTGGATGGGCACGACTCATTAACCAAGTATAATGGAAGTCATTGGAAGATCTTCTGGAAAAATACTTGATTTTCCCAATGACCTCCATTAGACTTGGTCATTCGAGTCGTGCCTGTCCAAGCGTCCAACTGTAACGAGGTGGTATAGTATATAGGGAGTCAGGATGGTAAGATTGGCAAAGGCAAACTGGAGAACTAGTCTGACCCTGACTGGGGTCCATGGCGCACCCTGTTCCTGGACTTACCTCTGAAGGTGAGGATGCCCAGGCCGCCAGCCTTGCCCTTTGCCCCTGACCACAGCCCTAGGCTAAGAGCCCCTACCTTGACCCACGGACCAGGAAAACCCAGCAACTCCTATGAAAAGGAACAGCAGCAACACAGCAAAGCTTGTCCTCACTGCACGGGTCCTAGAAAAGACTGAACTCTATCTGCGACACCCAGTGGAGGGAAGTGGAACTACTTAAAGGCTGAGAGAGTTTAGATCAGAGGTTTGACAGCATAGACTAGTGCCGAAGGATATTAACTCTGATTAAACTACAGCTGTATAGTATGTGGACTGCTAGGCAGTCAACACGTGACCCTAATTGTGCATTTTGAGTACTGGGCACTCGAGCATGGTAGAGCTTACTCATCTTTACTCATATCTCAATACAACAATAATTATCCAGAAAGAAATCATGGAAAGACCCTTCACAATCTCAGAAGATAGACCGCCATATTGCTTTTTTCCAAAAATCAATAGTCTACATCAACATAGGTAACTTTGTAATAAATCTTATTAGGAAAATCTGCTTCTTTCTCCTGGATTGATATTTCTCTCCATCCCAATATTCCCAATTGACAGGTAAAGGCTGTCTTCAGTGAATACACACTTTCCCCATTACTGAGATAGGAGATGACAGTTGGTGCTCATAAGGTTCTACTAGATGGGTGCACAATGCTATCACATCGGGATCGCGTCAGCTGTCTCTCCCCCTCCATCTGTGCGCTCTACCCCCTGTTCATTTTCTCTCTCTCTCTCTCTCCCCGGTGTGCTCTGTTCTCTCCTCAGTGCTCTATCCTTTGACCACTCACCCCCTCCCCTGTCTGCTCTCTCTCCACCCTGTGCTATATTCTCCCCTCTGTGTGCTCTCTCCTCTGTGTGCTCGCCCCTCCCCCTGTGTACTCTCTTCCCCCTGAGCACTTTCTCTGCCCCCTTTGCGCTGTCTCTCCCTATGTGGTCTCTTTCCCCTGAGCGCTCTGTCTGCCCCCGAGTGCACTGTCTCTGCCACATGTTTTCTCTTTGCCTCCTGTGCGCTCTCTCTTTCCCCTGTGCACTCTCTATGCCTCTGTGTGCTCTCTCTCTCCCCCTGTATGCTCTCTTCTCCTGTGCATTCTCTCTTTCCCCTGTGTGCTCTCTTCCCCCTGTGTGCTGTCTCTGCCCCCTATGTGTTGTGTCTCTCTCCCACCTGTGTTCTCTTCCCCCCTGTGTGGTCTCCCCCCGATATGTTCTCCCCTCTGTCTATGCTCTCTTCCCCAATGTACTGTCTCTCCCCTTATGCAGTCTCTCTCTTCCTCCTGTGCTGTCTCCCCCCTGTGGTGTCTCTCCTCTTGTGCTGTCTTTCCTCCTCCCTGTACTGCCTCCCCTCTGTGCTGTCTCTCCCCCCTCGTGATGTTTCTCCCTTTGTGCTGTCTCTCCCTCCTCCCTGTACTGTTCCCCCTTGTGCGGTCTCTCCTTCCCCCCTGTGCTGTCTCTCTCCCGCGTGATGTTTCTCCCTTTGTGCTGTCTCTACCTCCTCCCTGTACTGTTCCCCCTTGTGCTGGCTCTCCCTCCCCCCTTAGCTGTCTTTCCCCCTCTGTGATGTCTCCCCCCCTGTGCTGTCTCTCGCATGCACAGTTAGTCATACAGTGGCCATCTTTGTACACCCAAGTGAGTCCAAAGCTATGTGTACAGAGATGACCACCATATGAGTAAGTGCGCATGCGAGCGTGGTGGTTAGATTAGCTGCAACGGCGTGGAGCGTCGGGTCTCTGCAGCGACTGAGTATCTCAGCGGTTGCAGGTGGTATTGGGTGTGAGCTGCTGCGGTACCACTGACAATAGTGGGCAAAAGGCCATTAACGTCGGCGGGTGCCATATTTGCACAGCCATCACTTCAATGTTTAATTATGGCTGCTGCCAACGCGAGATGTCAAGGCGTCGGGATGCCGGACGTGGATGACAGACGCCAATTCACGATTATGTAAGGAGATGGAGAACTTGGCTCTAGCTCCTTCCTCCTCCATACAACGTCTAAAGCGCTAACCATCATCTCAGTAATGGGAAATTCTGCCTCCACTGAATACAGACCCATGAACTGAGAATGAGAGATCAGTCCAGGAGGAGAGAGAAGACAATGTCTCTGAACAGATGTATTACAAAGATATCTTCATGTGTTCTATAGATTATGGAATAAAGATGAAGTTCAGGGATACTCTTTAATTATTTCTATATAGGTAAATTCTAGATAAATACAGTAATTATAACTATATTACGTACAACTTGTGAAATAGATATTGAACAAGTCACTATAAATATATTTCTAATGGTGCTATTGACATTAATTTCTCACCAGATGTCAGTAACAATCCATCCAATCCACACAGGCAAAGTAATGAAACCATAGATGTCCATTATTATGTGTAATAATGATAAATGACACAGGAAATAAGTATTCAACACATTACTGAGATGTATCTAAACCTTGGTCCTTCGTCCTTTGTTGGTGATGAAGGTGCAGACGCCTCCTGCATAGAGACACTGGTCCCTGCATTGCTCAGGTGGATTTTGGCCCATTCTTCCACACAAACACTCTTCACCTCCTGTAGATCCTGTGGATCCTTCTATGATTTCGGAGCTTTAGTTCCTTCCAGACATTTTCCATTGCATTCAGCTCCGGTGATCGGCTCAGACATTCTAGCAGATTGAGCGTGCATACCGGAGCGTGCATACAGGAGTGTGCCTACAGGAGTGTGCCTACAGGAGCGTGCTTACAGGAGCGTGCCTACAGGAACGTGCCTACAGGAGAGTGCATACAGGAGCGTGCATACAGGAGCATGCATACAGGAGAGTGCATACAGGAGCGTGCATACAGGAGCGTGCACACAGGAGCGTACATACAGGAGCGTGCGTACAGGAGCGTGCATACAGGAGGTGCATACAGGAGCGTGCGTACAGGAGCGTGCATACAGGAGCGTGCATACAGGAGCATACATACAGGAGCATACATACAGGAGTGTGCCTACAGGAGCGTGCATACAGGAGAGTGCATACAGCAGCGTGCATACAGGAGCGTGCATACAGGAGAGTGCATAGAGCAGCGTGCATACAGGAGCGTGCATACAGGAGAGTGCATACAGCAGCGTACATACAGGAGCGTGCATACAGGAGTGTGCATACAGGAGCGTGCATACAGGAGCGTGCGTACAGGAGCGTGCATACAGGAGCGTGCATACAGGAGCATACATACAGGAGCATACATACAGGAGTGTGCCTACAGGAGCGTGCATACAGGAGAGTGCATACAGCAGCGTGCATACAGGAGCGTGCATACAGGAGAGTGCATACAGCAGCGTGCATACAGGAGCGTGCATACAGGAGAGTGCATACAGCAGCGTACATACAGGAGCGTGCATACAGGAGTGTGCATACAGGAGCGTGCATACAGGCCATAGAGGGGGAGTGCAATACTTTTTGTTTTCTGTGAGACAATTATACATGCTGATTCCAGGTCTTTCTGTAGGACCTTTGTGAACGCTTAATTCTTTTTGTTCCTCTGTCTGAAATCTTGCGGGGAGCACTTAGTTGTGGTTGGTTTATGGGGAAATTGTCTTCTTTCAACTTCCGGATTAGGGCCCCAACACTCATTGGAACCTTCAGTAGTTTAGAAATCCTTGTGTAACCAATGCTATCATTATATTTTGCAACAATAAGGTTGTGGAGGTCTTGAGACGGCTCACTGGTTTTACCCATCATGAGATGTTTCTTGTGTGGCTCCTTGGTAATGACACATCAATTGAACAAGCTAATCAGAATTTCAGAGATAATGATGTAAATTAACATTGACAATACTAAGTGTTTATAGGAGATTAAAAGTGTTAAAGAACGCTAGATTATTACTGACATTACAGGTTGTGAGTTCTTTAGGGGCTGTCACACTGTTTTCTTACATTATACTTTTACATTATAGATGTTATCAATTCATTTGATCCGATCGACAGCGTCACTGAGGCCCCCGCAACTCGGACCCCAAACTCGACCCTACAGACAGGAGGAACGTCTTTAATAGGTATAAAATCTGAACTTCAATGCTATTTTACAGTATTTATAGCTAATGAAGAAGAGCCAAACTGAATTTACTCTAGAAGCCAAGACCTAGGCATTGATTTTTTATTTTATTTTTAACTTTTACGTATTTCACAGTTTTTAATTAAAGGTTTTTTTTGCACCCAACTCTTCAAATTAGCATATATAATTACATTTTGTGCAAATTTAAAACTTGATTTTGTTTCTGGATTTAATTAACTTTGCACTTTTTTAAAGTTTGTTTTCTAAAATGTCATAAAAATTGGCTAAAAATAATCTTATGTACAAAGAGTAGCAGGTATTCCGCTTGAAGTCCTCCTCTGCATAATACAGAGGCACAAACAAAGTGGCAACGGCATTGTTCTTGTGAACATTACATACGGTGAACCTCCATCTTCCTGATGCAGGGCCACAGGGGTCAATGTGTTACACTGTGAACTCTGCACTTACACTACTTGTTGTGATCCCCTACTAGGACCACACCTAAAGCTGCTGCCCTCTTCTTGTGTTCTTATCTGAGATCTTTTTCCTTCTCTAAGGTCCCCCTTACAGCTGGCCAACACTGAACTCACACCAAGAAAAGTCTCTTTCTAGCAAATATCACCTACTTATCTGTAAGGCTACCACAAAAGGTTTTCTTGTAGCACTTGCTCTTTACACACACACACACAAAACACTCATCTTCTCTTCTCAGGTGTGTCTCTTGCACTCAATAGTTATGTGAAGTGGGTCTGATCAATTCAACCCAAAGAGCAGACTCCCTGCTGTCAATGACCGGAGCTGTAAAAATTCTGTTGTCTTTCTCCAGTCTGACCACTAGTGACTGCTATTATTCACTTTGCTAAATTGTGCTGCAGTTCTGCTCTTTACCACTGGAGGCTGCAATTGTGTTCTGGCAAATCGCCCTTTAGTAAGATGGATGCTGCTGGTCCTGTGAAAGCGATCTTGTTTCCTGTTTGGGCCTACTTATCCACATGGAAACTTCATTCAGTTCTTGAGTATTGTGTCAAGTTTTGCCTAGCTCCAGTCTCCAGCTCAGAGCAGTTTTTGCCCAAATTGTTCCCACCTTATCCGGATTGTTTCTCCAGACGTCCACTCCTGCTTCCTACGACTTCTACTACTGTCAGCTGTTCCCTGCTTGTGCCCTTCAACCATCGGATTTCAGTGAGTGTTCCACCAGTATCATAACAGGAGCCAGGGGTGTAACGATCGTGGTTGCAGGGGTTGTGGCTGCGACAGTGCCCGGATGTACAGGGGCCCACACCACCCGCTGCCCCCAGCGCCAGCCGATCCCAGCTCCTGCTTGACATGAATGTGTATCCCTAAGGATGTACATCCATGTGGCTGCACCGCAGCACGTGCCGCTTTAAGGCCCTTGTGTGAGGGACTCAAACAGGGGAGGGGAGTCTCCTACTTCCTATTGCTGCCGCCCACACCCCGCCTCTCGCTTCCTCTAACCATGTGCTTTCCACTGTGGAACGCATATAGCAGTCTGGTACATCCTCCTCAATACTAGGAGTAGGCGGCACCTCATGCTTTATGCATTCCACAGTGGAACGCATGCCGGTACCACCTCCTCTTCCTGAGTCTTCAATTTTTGCAATGAGACCGGAGCATCAGGGGAAGCAGGAGAGCTAAGTACAGATTTATTTTTTTTAATAAGTGAGTGCAAGGTGACCAGAGGATTAGGGGGGAAAGAGGTGGGGATACTTATATGGAGAGATATGAGGCTGCAAATATGAGGCTGCACTATCCGAAGCTGCACTATATGTAGAGTTTTGAGGCTGCACTATATGGAGAGCCATGAGGCTGCATTAAACTATATGGAGGGCTATGATGCTGCATTATATTATATGGAGGGATGTGAGGCTGCATTATACTATATGGAGGGGTGTGAGGCTGTATTATACTATATGGAGGGATGTGACGGTGCATTATACTATATGGAATGCTATGAGGCTGTATTATACTATATGGAGGACTATAGGGGCTACATTATACTATATGGAGGGCTATGAGGCTGCATTATACTAAATGGAGGGATGTGAGGCTGCATTATACTATATAGAGGGATGTGAGGCTGCATTATACTATATGGAGGAATGTGAGTCTGCATTATACTATATGGAGGGCTGTGAGGCTGCATTATACTATATGGAGGCATGTGAGGCTGCATTATACTATATGGAGGGCTGTGAGGCTGTATTATAGTATATGGAGGGATGTGAGTCTGCATTATACTATATGGAGGGCTGTGAGGCTGTATTATAGTATATGGAGGGATGTGAGGCTGCATTATACTATATGGAGGGCTGTGAGGCTGCATTATACTATATGGAGGCATGTGAGGCTGCATTATACTATATGGAGGGCTGTGAGGCTGTATTATAGTTAATGGAGGGATGTGAGTCTGCATTATACTATATGGAGGGCTGTGAGGCTGTATTATACTATATGGAGGGATGTGAGGCTGCATTATAATATATGAAGGGCTATGAGGCTGCATTATACTATATGGAGGGATTTAAGGCTGCATTATACTATATGGAAGTATGTGAGTCTGCATTATACTATATGGAGGGCTGTGAGGCTGTATTATACTATAAGGAGGGATAAAAGGCTGTATTAATTACACTATATGGAGGGCTATGAAGCTGCATTATACTATATGGAGGGATGTGAGGCTGCATTATACCATATGGAGGGATAAGAGGCTGCATTATACTATATGGAGGGCTATGAGGCTGTAATATACTATATGGAGGACTATGAGGCTGCATTATATGTAGGATAATGGGGGTGCATTATAATAATTGAATGATTATGGGGGCCTACAGGATGCATTATAATACATAGAGGACAATGAGGGTGCATTGTAATATATGGAGGAATATGGGGATGCATTATAATAATTGGAGGACTATGGTGGTGGGAGGAGGAAGACCATATAAACATGATGGGGGACATATATACAAGTATAAGGGCATATTCCAGGAGGAGGACCATCTATAGCAGAATGAGGGACATTAATATGTAATGAGGGAGGAGAGGGGTCAATTTGTGAGTCTGTAATAGATTTAGAACATTACACAAAGCCTGACCAACGTGCGCAGGGGGGTGACAAGTCTAAATTTCGTGTCGGACCCATTTGACTCCAGTTACACCACTGACAGGAGCCGACACAAGTGACATACCCCGCCCATCTGAACAAGACCACACGCACTCTGCAATTTAATTGGCTGGTTGCTAGTTGGCGGGATTTTGGGTGCAGTTGGGTGGGGCTTCGTCAGCATCAACGTCATCTTAAATATGTGTTCACATATAATAGGGACCTATATAGGATCCAAAGACCGGACTGCATCACTAGCTCCCTCTGAACCAGGGACTCACTCACACCCTGCCTATATCACTCCTCCATCAGGGCTAGTCCCAACATTAACTACTTCTGCCCCTGCTGTCTGTTGCTGGGCAGACCTAACTAGTGATGAGCGAGTACTAAAATGCTCGGGTGCTCGAAGCTCGGGCCGAGCATCCCGAGATACTCGTGTACTCGGCCCGAGTAACGAGCCCAATGTTATCCTATGGGAGACACGAGTATTTTTATGAAATGACTGCCGGCTGCCTGGAAAAACCCTAAAAATGTCACAAAAGTCTCAGAAGAGTGCTGAAATGACATGGCAACACCATGGGGAAGACCCCTGGAAGCATTTCTCACTCAAAAGTCACAGCTCTGAACAATGTTGTCCGAGTTTCACGCCAATTTTACGGAGTCTCCAGAAAACCTTCCAAAATGACACCAAAATGAATATTTAGGGTGGAAATGTTAAGGGCACATACCCAATAGTGAGATAAAGCTGGTGTATGTCACTTTTTGTGATTACATGAAAGATTTTACGTGAAAACATTGTGCGGCACTCCGATGACCCTGACAAGAGACGTACATGAAGCCCTGTCTAGAAATAATGTGCCCATTTTGAGGAACTGGGTCTATTGTAGTATCTTCCATTGCAAGGGCAGTCCAAAATTGGGAGGTTCACCAATGCCCCTGGATACAGACATGCAGGATGGCCTGTAAACAAGAACTGGGTGTATTGTAGTATAGCCCTTTGGTCAGGGCAGCCACAAATTGGGAGGTTCAACAATGACCCATGCATACAGACATGTAGTAGGGCCTGTAACCCTCAAGTGGGTGTATTGTAGTATAGCCCTTTGGTCAGGGCAGCCAAAAATTGGGAAGTTCAACAATGACCCATGCTTACAGAGTTGTAGTAGGGCCTGTAAACCTCAAGTGGGTGTATTGTAGTATAGCCCTTTTGTCAGGGCAGCCAAAAATTGGGAGGTTCAACAATGACCCATGCATTCAGACATGTAGTAGGGTCTGTAACCCTCAAGTGGGTGTATTTTAGCCTAGGCCTTTGGCCAGGGCAGCCAAAAATTGGGAGGTTCAACAATGACCCATGCATTCTGACATGTAGTAGGGCCTGTAACCCTCAAGTGGGTGTATTGTAGTATAGCCCTTTGGTCAGGGCAGCCAAAAATTTGGAGGTTCAACAATGACCCATGCTTACAGACATGTAGTAGGGCCTGTAAACCTCAAGTGGGTGTATTGTAGTATAGCCCTTTTGTCAGGGCAGCCAAAAATTTGGAGGTTCAACAATGACCCATGCATTCAGACATGTAGTAGGGCCTGTAACCCTCAAGTGGGTGTATTTTAGCCTAGGCCTTTGGCCAGGGCAGCCAAAAATTGGGAGGTTCAACAATGACCCATGCATACAGAGATGTAGTAGGGTCTGTAACCCTCAAGTGGGTGTATTGTAGTATAGCCCTTTGGTCAGGGCAGCCAAAAATTGGGAGGCTCCTCTTTGTCCCTGGATGGAGACGTGCAGGAGGGCCTGTTAAGAAGAACTGGGTGTATTGTAGTAGAGCCCTTTGGTCAGGGCAGCCAAAAATTGGGAGGCTCCTATTTGTCCCTGGATAGAGACGTGCAGGAGGGCCTGTTAAGAAGAACTGGGTGTATTGTAGTATAGCCCTTAGGTCAGGGCAGCCAAAAATTGTGAGGCTCCTCTTTGTCCCTGGATGGAGACGTGCAGGAGGGCCTGTTAAGAAGAACTGGGTGTATTGTAGTAGAGCCCTTTGGTCAGGGCAGCCAAAAATTGGGAGGCTCCTCTTTGTCCCTGGATGGAGACGTGCAAGAGGGCCTGTTAAGAAGAACAGGGTGTATTGTAGTGTAGCCCTTTTGTCAGGGCAGCCAAAAATTGTGAGGCTCCTCTTTGTCCCTGGATAGAGACGTGTAGGAGTACCTAAAAACATTTTTCCCATTGAAAAGGAGCGGGTCTCCTGTCGTTGTAATGCCCATTCTAACAGAATGGGCTAAAAAATTTACCACTGCGGGTATACCTCAAACAAGAGCCTAACTATTCTAACGCTCATCATGGTGTCACATGAGGAGAAGGAGTAGCAGTCCAGCGATTAGCCAAAGTACGGAAGTGTGTACCCATGGGTGAGTGGAGGTACATGTCAAATTCAAATAACAAAATAAAATTCAGTTGTCATTTGCTGGTGGTGTGGTGAAGTCTGGCCCAATCCAACCCTTGTTCATCTTGATCAGAGTGAGCCTGTCCGCATTTTCAGTTGACAGGCGGGTGCGTTTATCAGTGATGATTCCACCTGCTGCACTGAAAACACGCTCTGATAAAACGCTAGCGGCAGGGCAGGCCAGGACTTCCAAGGCGTAGAGAGCCAATTCATGCCACGTGTCGAGCTTGGAGACCCAATAATTGAAAGGCACCGATGAATCTCGCAGTACAGTTGTTCGATCTGCAAGGTACTCCTTCAGCATCTGCCCGAACTTAGCATTTCTGGTGGCACTACCCCGCACCTCAGGGGCTGTGGTACGTGAGGGGCTGAGAAAACTGTCCCACATCGTAAAGACAGTTCCCCTGCCTCTGGCGGATTGGACTTGTGCCCCTCTCGGCCGTACGCCTTGGTTGTCCATCGAATCCTGACCTATGCCGCTAGCGTTTTGTGAGGGGAAGGATTTCACAACTTCCGTGACTATGGCCCTCTGGAACTGCAGCATTTTGGCTGACCTCTCCGCCTCAGGAATGAGAGACATAAAGTTCTCCTTGTAGCGTGGGTCTAAGAGTGTTGCCAACCAGTACTGATTGTCGGCCAAGATGTTCTGAACGCGAGGGTCACGAGACAGGCAGCTTACCATAAAGTCAGCCATGTGCGCCAGACTCTTAACAGCCATCACATCAGTATCCAGACCAACACGATGACTGAACATGCTGTCCTCCTCCTCCTCCTCCTCCTCCTCCTCCTCATCTCCCTGTCCTCTGGCCAGCCACGCTGAATCGAGGGTATGACTGGTGTGCATGTCATATCCCCAATTTGGCCTGAGAGTTGCTCCATGTCTTCATCCTCCTCCTCCTCCTCCTCGTCATAGTCCTCCACTACACGTTGTGATGACATGAGGCTGGGCTGTGTGTTTTCACCCACACCCACTACAGTTTCTTGCTCTAAGTCATCGCGCTCTGCCTGCAATGCATCCTCTTTTATTTTCAGCAGAGACCGTTTTAGAAGGCAGAGTAGTGGTATGGTGACGCTAATAATGGCGTCATCACCGCTCACCATCTTGGTGGAGTCCTCAAAGTTTTGGAGGACGGTGCATAGGTCCGACATCCATCTCCACTCCTCAGGTGTTATGTGTGGAGTTTGACCCATTTCCCGACGGCTTAGGTGATGCAGGTAGTCCACAACTGCCCTCTTCTGCTCACATATCCTGACCAACATGTGCAGTGTGGAATTCCAACGCGTGGGGACATCACACACCAGTCTGTGGGCCGGAAGACGCAAACGGCGCTGAAAGCTTGCAAGGCCGGCTAAAACAGCAGGTGACTTGCGAAAATGTGCAGACAGACGCCGAACTTTTACCAGCAGGTCAGACACCTCCGGGTATGACTTCACAAACCTCTGAACCACCAGGTTGAGCACATGGGCCACGCATGGAACATGCGTCAGCTGCCCTCGCCTCAAAGCTGCCACCAGGTTCCGGCCATTGTCACACACGACCTTTCCTGGCTTTAGGTTCAGAGGTGTGAGCCAGTGATCTGCCTGCTGTTTCAGAGCTGTCCACACCTCTTCTGCATTGTGGGGTTTGTCACCTATGCAGACTAGCTTCAGCACAGCCTGTTGCCGCTTTGCAGAGGCAGTGCTGCAGTGCTTCCAGCTTGGGACTGGTGTGGAGGGTACAGTGGATGAGGATGTGCAGGTGGAGGAGGAGGAGGCTGAAGAGCATGACATTCCGGAGCTGTAGAGTGTCGGTGAAACCATGACAGAGGTAGGGCCTGCTATCCTTGGTGTGGGAAGGACGTGTTCCGTCCCTCGCTCAGACTGGGTCCCAGCCTCCACAATATTAATCCAGTGTGCCGTCAAGGAGATGTAGCGGCCTTGCCCACAAGCACTTGTCCACGTGTCTATGGTTAGGTGGACTTTGGCTGAAACAGCATTGTTCAGGGCACGTGTGATGGTGTTGGACACGTGGTTATGCAATGCGGGGACGGCACATCTGGAGAAATAGTGTCGCCTGGGGACCGAGTAACGTGGGACAGCAGCCGCCATCAGGTCGCGGAATGCGTCCATCTCCACCAGACGGAAAGGCAACATTTCTAGCGCTATGAGTCGCGAAATGTGAGCATTGAGGACTGTGGCATGTGGGGCATTGGCAGCGTATTTGCGCCTGCGTTCAAATGTTTGCTGAATGGATAATTGAACGCTGCGCTGGACAAGGACGTGCTTGATGGTGGCGTAATTTGTGCTTCAGCAACTTCAGGTGCAGGGCCGGAGGCTTGTTCGCGCCAGCATGGACAGGGGATTGGCTTGCATGCACAACAGCCGAAGACGTAGCAGTGACATCAGCACGCACCGCTCCTCGACTCTGTGGTACTTCCCACAAAGTCGGGTGCTTGGCTGACATGTGCCTGATCATGCTGGTGGTGGTCAGGCTGCTAGTTTTCGTACCCCTGCTGATAGTGGCATGGCAGGTGTGGCAAATGGCCTTTTTAGAGTCTTCTGGAGCCAACTTAAAAAACTCCCAGACTCGGGAAGACCGAACATTTGCACAGGCACCTTGAGTCATGTTGTTGTTCCGGGGAACGGTTGCCTGCCTTCTGCCTGCGGACGCACCCCTGCTTCGTATTGGCTGTTGTGATGCTACGCCTCCCTCCCCCTGTGCACTGCTGTCCTCGCTCTGCATATCCTCCTGCCATGTAGGGTCAGCTACTGGATCATCCACCACGTCGTCTTCCTCTTCCGCACCCTGATCCTCCTCCTGACTTCCTGGCAATTGTGTCTCATCATCGTCCACCCCTTGTTGAGACACTTTGACAACGTTCCGTTCGTCATAACGCGGCTGCTCAAATATTTGGGCATCTGTACATACCATCTCCTCATGACCCACTTCAAGAGGAGGTGGCGACAGGCCAGATTCTGCAAATGGATACGTGAACAGCTCTTCCGAGTGTCCTAGTGTGGGATCTGTAATGTCCGTGGACATGTAATCGGCCAGGTGGTAGGAAGGAGGATCAGGTTGGGAAATGTGCGGTGCAGTATCACGGCTACTGACAGTTGACCGTGCTGAAGACAGGGTGTTTGTGGAGGTGCCCATCTGACTTGAAGCATTATCCGCTATCCAAGTAACAACCTGTTGACACTGGTCTTGGTTCAACAGTGGTGTACTGCTGCGGGCCCCAAGAATTTGGGACAGGACGTGCGAGCGAGGAGATGTGGCCCTTTGTTGTTGCGAAATGAGTGCTTGCACACGACCACGGCCTCTGCCTGCACCACCATCACGTCCACTTCCTTGTTCCTTGCCAACGCCCTTGCCAACGCCTTTGCACATTTTGCCTGTATAGAGCGACAACTGCCTGGTGACTGTGGAGGTCACAGGAGATTAGGATTTTAGTTCCCTAACCTGTATAAAGGTATGACGTACAACAGTGTGGTGACTGTTGAGATGACAAGAGTTAGGATTTTAGTTCCCTAACCTGTAGAAACGTATGACGTACAACAGTGTGGTGACTGTTGAGATGACAAGAGTTAGGATTTTAGTTCCCTAACTTGTAGAAACGTATGACGTACAACAGTGTGGTGACTGTTGAGATGACAAGAGTTAGGATTTTAGTTCCCTAACCTGTAAAAACGTATGACGTACAACAGTGTGGTGACTGTTGAGATGACAATAGTTAGGATTTTAGTTCCCTAACTTGTAGAAACTTATGACGTACAACAGTGTGGTGACTGTTGAGATGACAAGAGTTAGGATTTTAGTTCCCTAACTTGTAGAAATGTATGACGTACACCAGTGTGGTGACTGTTGAGATGACAATAGTTAGGATTTTAGTTCCCTAACTTGTAGAAACTTATGACGTACAACAGTGTGGTGACTGTTGAGATGACAAGAGTTAGGATTTTAGTTCCCTAACTTGTAGAAACGTAAGACGTACAACAGTGTGGTGACTGTTGAGATGACAAGAGTTAGGATTTTAGTTCCCTAACCTGTATAAACGTATGACGTACAACAGTGTGGTGACTGTTGAGATGACAAGAGTTAGGATTTTTGTTCCCTAACTTGTACAAACTTATGACGTACAACAGTGTGGTGACTGTTGAGATGACAAGAGTTAGGATTTTAGTTCCCTAACTTGTAGAAACGTATGACGTACAACAGTGTGGTGACTGTTGAGATGACAAGAGTTAGGATTTTAGTTCCCTAACCTGTAGAAACGTATGACGTACAACAGTGTGGTGACTGTTGAGATGACAAGAGTTAGGATTTTAGTTCCCTAACTTGTAGAAACGTATGACGTACACCAGTGTGGTGACTGTTGAGATGACAATAGTTAGGATTTTAGTTCCCTAACTTGTAGAAACTTATGACGTACAACAGTGTGGTGACTGTTGAGATGACAAGAGTTAGGATTTTAGTTCCCTAACTTGTAGAAACTTATGACGTACAACAGTGTGGTGACTGTTGAGATGACAAGAGTTAGGATTTTAGTTCCCTAACTTGTAGAAACGTATGACGTACAACAGTGTGGTGACTGTTGAGATGACAAGAGTTAGGATTTTAGTTCCCTAACCTGTAGAAACGTATGACGTACAACAGTGTGGTGACTGTTGAGATGACAAGAGTTAGGATTTTAGTTCCCTAACCTGTAGAAACGTATGACGTACAACAGTGTGGTGACTGTTGAGATGACAAGAGTTAGGATTTTAGTTCCATAACTTGTAGAAACGTATGACGTACACCAGTGTGGTGACTGTTGAGATGACAATAGTTAGGATTTTAGTTCCCTAACTTGTAGAAACTTATGACGTACAACAGTGTGGTGACTGTTGAGATGACAAGAGTTAGGATTTTAGTTCCCTAACCTGTAGAAACGTATGACGTACAACAGTGTGGTGACTGTTGAGATGACAAGAGTTAGGATTTTAGTTCCCTAACTTGTAGAAACGTATGACGTACACCAGTGTGGTGACTGTTGAGATGACAATAGTTAGGATTTTAGTTCCCTAACTTGTAGAAACTTATGACGTACAACAGTGTGGTGACTGTTGAGATGACAAGAGTTAGGATTTTAGTTCCCTAACTTGTAGAAACTTATGACGTACAACAGTGTGGTGACTGTTGAGATGACAAGAGTTAGGATTTTAGTTCCCTAACTTGTAGAAACGTATGACGTACACCAGTGTGGTGACTGTTGAGATGACAATAGTTAGGATTTTAGTTCCCTAACTTGTAGAAACGTATGACGTACACCAGTGTGGTGACTGTTGAGATGACAATAGTTAGGATTTTAGTTCCCTAACTTGTAGAAACGTATGACGTACACCAGTGTGGTGACTGTTGAGATGACAATAGTTAGGATTTTAGTTCCCTAACTTGTAGAAACTTATGACGTACAACAGTGTGGTGACTGTTGAGATGACAAAGTTAGGATTTTAGTTCCCTAACTTGTAGAAACTTATGACGTACAACAGTGTGGTGACTGTTGAGATGACAAGAGTTAGGATTTTAGTTCCCTAACCTGTAGAAACGTATGACGTACAACAGTGTGGTGACTGTTGCGATGACAAGAGTTAGGATTTTAGTTCCCTAACTTGTAGAAACGTATGACGTACACCAGTGTGGTGACTGTTGAGATGACAAGAGTTAGGATTTTAGTTCCCTAACCTGTAGAAACGTGTGACGTACAACAGTGTGGTGACTGTAATGGTTTGAAGAGAGGATTTTAGTCCCTAACCTGTATTAAGGTAGTACGTACACCTGTCTGGTGACTGTAATGGTTTCAGGAGACGATTTTAGTCCCTAACCTGTATTAAGGTAGTACGTACACCTGTCTGGTGACTGTAATGGTTTGAAGAGAGGATTTTAGTCCCTAACCTGTATTAAGGTAGTACGTACACCTGTCTGGTGACTGTAATGGTTTAAAGAGAGGATTTTAGTCCCTAACCTGTATTAAGGTAGTACGTACACCTGTCTGGTGACTGTAATGGTTTCAGGAGACGATTTTAGTCCCTAACCTGTATTAAGGTAGTACGTACACCTGTCTGGTGACTGTAATGGTTTGAAGAGAGGATTTTAGTCCCTAACCTGTATTAAGGTACTAAGTACAAGAGTGTGGTGACTGTAATGGTCACAGAAAAGCTTGGATTCCGATCTGTATCACCCTGCCTATATCCTCCTAGATTAGTCCTGAGAAGGACTGTTCTGGTCACTGGAAATCTTGGTCTCCGATCTGGATCACCCTGCCTATATCCTCCTAGATTAGTCCTGAGAAGGACTGTTCTGGTCACTGGAAATCTTGGACTCCGATCTGGATCACCCTGCCTATATCCTCCTAGATTAGTCCTGAGAAGGACTGTTGTGGTCAGCAGCAGCAGTTTGCAGCCCTGATCCGGATCTACCTATGAGGGCCGCAAATCTGTCCCTAATCAGCAGCAGACACTCTCCCTACACTCACTGTCTGGATGGCTGTGTGCCGAGCACAGCGCGCCGGGAGTTATAAAGGCTCGGTCACGCTGTGCAGGCCGGCCAATCACTGCTATACCACAACCAACAGGGCTGTGGCATTGCAGTGGTCTGTCAGCCAATCCCTGCACGTGGGCTGGCTCTCAAAAGAGCGCCAACATGGAGAGATGACGACCACGAGCACAGCACGAGTATCGCGAGATTACTCGGTGCTCGCTGAGTAGCCTGAGTACAGTGATACTCGTGCGAGTAACGAGTAGTGCCGAGCATGTTCGCTCAACACTAGACCTAACCTGTCACCCAGTTCTGTACAAAAGAAACAGTAAAACAGTGACCTCTTGTGGCTGGTGCTAAGCACTGCAATGAAGTAAATGTTCACATAATTTTAGCATAGCCTGTGGCTTTCATGGCAAACCTGGAGGTATGTAGGTTAGAAGAGAGTTGAATTGTGAGATGTAATGGCTCCAGAGGACGGCATGGGGTCAGAGGAGTCTCCTAAATTATCAGTCATCCTTGTCAATCTCTACTGTAACAGCAATGATCTTATTACAGGTATACTGCTCTGTATTCAGGATACAGATTGCCCCCCCTTCACCGTATGCACAGAGCGGGGGACACTCCACATATGTCAGTGTCAGCTGGGAAACTTCTTCCATCAGGACTTGGGCTGTGTGACAGGTAACATCCAACAAATGTGCATAAGTCTATGCTACATCATATTCACCAAACTGCTCCAAGGGCAAAATATTGATGAGCTGATGTATCTAAACCAGAATATAACTACTATAATACTGCCCCTATATACAAGAATATAACTACTATAATACTGCTCCTATGTACAAGAATATCACTACTATAATACTGCCCCTATATACAAGAATATAACTACTATAATACTGTCCCTATATACAAGAATATAACTACTATAATACTGCTCCTATGTACAAGAATATAACTACTATAATACTGCCCCCTATATACAAGAATATAACTACTATAATACTGCTCCTATATACAAGAATATAACTACTATAATACTGATCCTATATACAAGAATATAATTACTATAATACTGCCCCCTATATACAAGAATATAACTACTATAATACTGCTCCTATATACAAGAATATAACTACTATAATACTGCTCCTATGTACAAGAATATAATTACTATAATAGTGCCCCTATGTACAAGAATATAACTACTATAATACTGCTCCTATATACAAGAATATAACTATTATAATACTGCCCCTATATACAAGAATATAACTACTATAATACTGCCCCTATATATAAGAATATAACTACTATAATACTGCTCCTATATACAAGAATATAACTACTATAATACTGCCCCTATATACAAGAATATAACTACTATAATACTGCTCCTATATACAAGAATATAACTACTATAATACTACTCCTATATACAAGAATATAACTACTATAATACTGCTCCTATGTACAAGAATATAACTACTATAATACTGCCCCTATATACAAGAATATAACTACTATAATACTGCTCCTATATACAAGAATATAACTACTATAATACTACTCCTATATACAAGAATATAACTACTATAATACTGCTCCTATGTACAAGAATATAACTACTATAATACTGCTCCTATATACAAGAATATAACTACTATAATACTGCTCCTATATACAAGAATATAACTACTATAATACTGCTCCTATATACAAGAATATAACTACTATAATACTGCCCCTATATACAAGAATATAACTAACATAATACTGCTCCTATATACAAGAATATAACTACTATAATACTGCCCCTATGTACAAGAATATAACTACTATAATACTGCTCCTATATACAAGAATATAACCACTATAATACTGCTCCTATATACAAGAATATAACTACTATAATACTGCTCCTATATACAAGAATATAACTACTATAATACTGCCCTATATACAAGAATATAACTACTATAATACTGCCCCTATATACAAGAATATAACTACTATAATACTGCCCCTATATACAAGAATATAACTACTATAATACTGCCCCCTATATACAAGAATATAACTACTATAATACTGCTCCTATATACAAGAATATAACTACTATAATACTGCTCCTATATACAAGAATATAACATAAATATCTAAAAATAAATAAATACTGCTCCTATATACAAGAATATAACTACTATAATACTGCTCCTATATACAAGAATATAACTGACTATAATACTGCTCCTATATACAAGAATATAACTACTATAATACTGCCCCTATATACAAGAATATAACTACTATAATACTGCCCTATATACAAGAATATAACTACTATAATACTCCCTATATACAAGAATATAACTACTATAATACTGCCCTATATACAAGAATATAACTACTATAATACTGCTCCTATATACAAGAATATAACTACTATAATACTGCTCCTATATACAAGAATATAACTACTATAATACTGCTCCTATATACAAGAATATAACTACTATAATACTGCCCCTATATACAAGAATATAACTACTATAATACTGCTCCTATATACAAGAATATAACTACTATATAATACTGCTCCTATATACAAGAATATAACTATTATAATACTGCCCTATATACAAGAATATAACTACTATAATACTGCCCTATATAAAGAATATAACTACTATAATACTGCCCTATATACAAGTAATACTATAACTACTATTAATATACATATGCTCCTATATACAAGAATATAACTACTATAATACTGCTCCTATATACAAGAATATAACTACTATAATACTGCTCCTTATCAGATATATACTAAATAGCTCTATATACAAAATTAACTACTATATACTGCCCTATGTACAAGAATATAACTACTATAATACTGCTCTATATACAAGAATATAACTACTATAATATGCTCCATATACAAGAATATAACTACTATAATACTGCTCCTATGTACAAGAATATAACTACTATAATACTGCCCTATATACAAGAATATAACTACTATAATACTGCTCCATATACAAGAATATAACTACTATAATACTGCCCCATGTGCAACAATATAACTACTATAATACTGCTCCTATGTACAAGAATATAACTACTATAATACTACTCCTATGTACAAGAATATAACTACTATTCCTATATACAAGAATAATAACTACTATAATACTGCTCCTATGTACAAGAATATAACTACTATAATACTGCTCCTATGTACAAGAATATAACTACTATAATACTGCTCCTATGTACAAGAATATAACTACTATAATACTGCTCCTATATACAAGAATATAACTACTATAATACTGCTCCTATATACAAGAGTATAACTACTATAATACTGCCCCTATGTACAAGAATATAAACTACTATAATACAGCTCCTATATACAGGAATATAACTACTATAATACTGCCCCTGTGTACAAGAATATAACTACTATAATACTGCCCCTATGTACAAGAATATAACTACTATAATACTGCTCCTATATACACAAGAATATAACTACTATAATACTGCTCCTATATACAAGAATATAACTACTATAATACTGCCCCTATATACAAGAATATAACTACTATAATATTGCCCCTATATACAAGAATATAACTACTATAATACTGCGCCTATATACAAGAATATAACTACTATAATACTGCCCTATATACAAGAATATAACTACTATAATACTGCCCCTATATACAAGAATATAACTACTATAATACTGCTCCTATATACAAGAATATAACTACTATAATACTGCCCCTATGTACAAGAATATAACTACTATAATACTGCGCCTATATACAAGAATATATAACTACTATAATACTGCCCCTATATACAAGAATATAACTACTATAATACTGCCCCTATATACAAGAATATAACTACTATAATACTGCTCCTATATACAAGAATATAACTACTATAATACTGCTCCTATATACAAGAATATAACTACTATAATACTGCCCCTATATACAAGAATATAACTACTATAATACTGCTCCTATATACAAGAATATAACTACTATAATACTGCCCCTATGTACAAGAATATAACTACTATAATACTGCTCCTATATACACAAGAATATAACTACTATAATACTGCCCTATATACAAGAAAATAACTACTATAATACTGCTCCTATATACAAGAATATAACTACTATAATACTGCCCCTATATACACGAATATAACTACTATAATACTGCCCCTATATACAAGAATATAACTAATATAATACTGAACCTATATACAAGAATATAAACTACTATAATACTGCTCCTATATACAAGAATACAACTACTATAATACTGCCTCCTATATACAAGAATATAACTACTATAATACTGCTCCTATATACAAGAATATAACTACTATAATACTGCTCCTATATACAAGAATATAACTACTATAATACTGCTCCTATATACAAGAATATAACTACTATAATACTGCTCCTATATACAAGAATATAACCACTATAATACTGCTCCTATGTACGAGAATATAACTACTATAATACTGCTCCTATATACAAGAATATAACTACTATAATACTGCTGCTATATACAAGAATATAACTACTATAATACTGCCCCTATATACAAGTATATAAATACTATAATACTGGCCCTATATACAAGAATATAACTACTATAATACTGCTCCTATATACAAGAATATAACTACTATAATACTGCCCCTATGTACAAGAATATAACTACTGTAATACTGCTCCTATATACAAGAATAAAACTACTATAATACTGCTCCTATATACAACAATATAACTACTATAATACTGCTCCTATATACAAGAATATAACTACTATAATACTGCTCCTATATACAAGAATATAACTACTATAATACTGCTCCTATATACAAGAATATAACTACTATAATACTGCCCCTATATACAAGAATATAACTACTATAATACTGCCCCTATATACAAGAATATAACTACTATAATACTGCTCCTATATACAAGAATATAACTGCTATAATACTGCTCCTATATACAAGAATATAACTACTATAATACTGCCCCTATGTACAAGAATATAACTGCTATAATACTGCTCCTATATACAAGAATATAACTACTATAATACTGCCCCTATGTACAAGAATATAACTACTATAATACTGCCCCTACATACAAGAATATAACTACTATAATACTGCTCCTATATACAAGAATATAACTACTATAATACTGCCCCTATATACAAGAATATAACTACTATAATACTGCCCCTATGTACAAGAATATAACTGCTATAATACTGCTCGTATATACAAGAATATAACTACTATAATACTGCCCCTATGTACAAGAATATAACTACTATAATACTGCCCCTACATACAAGAATATAACTACTATAATACTGCTCCTATATACAAGAATATAACTACTATAATACTGCCCCTATGTACAAGAATATAACCACTATAATACTGCTCCTATGTACGAGAATATAACTACTATAATACTGCCCCCTATGTACAAGAATATAACCACTATAATACTGCTCCTATGTACGAGAATATAACTACTATAATACTGCTCCTATATACAAGAATATAACTACTATAATACTGCCCCTATATACAAGAATATAACTACTATAATACTGCTCCTATATACAAGAATATAACTACTATAATACTGCCCCTATGTACAAGAATATAACTACTATAATACTGCTCCTATGGATATGAATGTTGATGTGATTGATGACTTTGTGGTGTATTCTTGTAAATTGACTTTCCGTCTTCTCTTCCTGGAAGCCAGAACATTCCCTGCTCGGATTCCTATTTCCGTCCTATATTGGGGTGAGATATTACTGAACTCTTCTGTACGTGGAGCTGAGATCGGACATATGGAGGCCGCTCAGTACTATCAGGGTGTCCACAAAGTGCAGACATTGGTAAGAATTATAGGTCATATAGGGGGTGACGGTGACATTTTGGGGCATTTCCAGCTTATCTTGATGTCTCCATGTTTGGGGTGTGAATTGTTCCGGGTTTGTTACTTTTTATGACTTGTCAATTTTATAGAATGTTTATATTCCGGTTTCCTGTTCCTCCAGTTCCAGGACGTTCTCGATCACATTCCGGGTTATGTGTCTACGTCGGTCACCGATGTTCGGTGAGTCACATCTATGGTCCATGTGTGATGGGGGAGGGGAACCTTAATGTCAAATGTCACATCATCATCTGAAATATATCTAGCCAATAACCATGACACAAGGAAGTGTAGACAGCCTATAGCCCCTCACTGCAGCGGATACGTCCGCACACAACTATCTTCTGACATCAGTCAGCACCCAATGTCCCACTCCAGTTTTACCTGCTCTTGCAGCTTAGTAGGGTTCATACTGGCTCCTACCAGTCTTGCCAACAAGGAGGTTACACACAGGGATCACCCACCAGGTCCTTAGATCCACTGGGTCTCGTTTACCACCTGGACTTGCAGGAACTCTGGCTCCACTCTCAGACATGCTTGTTTGTTATGTGGTTCACATAGTAAGGGTTGAGGACCCTCCTTACATCGCAGATCATGTGAAACATCAGTAGACTCATTATATTCTCAACCCACTGTCTCCTCCCCATCATCCTATAGAGTATAAGCCCGTGAGGGCAGGGTCCTCTCCCCTCTGTACCAGTCTGTCATTGTTAATTTGTTAACTGTAGCCTATTTCTATACAGCACCATGGAACTACATAAATAATAATAATATCCATGAGACACACCTATGGAAGGTATGTGGATGCTCAGTCCCTCCCATCACTTCTGAACATCCTATGAAACCAGCCCTTTAACATAAAGTAACATTTTCTGATACTACAAGTCCCAGGTGAACTATCTGGCTTCATACCACAACAGATCTCCATCCGTGTGAACATACTGACCACATACATTGCCGGTATACCTCACACCATCATGACCTGACCTTCATTTTATTTGAGGGGTTTTCTGATTTTGGCAAATCAGTTTCCTCTTTTTTAGTCCAGCACTGACTTTTCACAAAAAAAACTGCGGCACTCTATCATGTAATGTGTACAGGTGCAACGCTGAACACGACACATTGTAACAAAAAGACAATACTAAGACATGACATTTTGAATTTAAAGAAACAGCATTATAGCTAGGGAGAAATGAAAGAAATGAGACACTTAGCATATAAATATGTCCATATTGATAACCACCTAGTAGCCATATGGCCATATTTATATGCTTAGGGTTTCATTTTATCTCCTTAGCTATAATGCTGTTCCATATTCCTTTAAATTCAAAATTACATGTCTTATTATTGCAGAGAGCAACTGTGTTTTTGTTTGCAGCACTGGCCTGACTTTCCGACATTTTTCTGATACAAAGCTGCAAATCCCCTGCATAAAGGCATAATCATAACATTCTCTATACCTTCAGTCCCCAGTAGAGGGAGCTGAGGAGCTTAATGTATACATTGAACTCACTAATAACAGCAGAAGCTCTTGAGCTCCCTCTAGTGGTGGCTGTAGGAAGTCTAAATGTTGTAATTTTACTCTATGACATGGATTTGGAGCTGGATATCAGTCCACCATAGTGGTAATCAGGGGCGTAACTACAATAGGTGCAGAGGTTGCAACTGCACCCGGGCCCTGGAGCCTAGGGGGCCCCAAAAGTTCCTTTGTCCTATAGAGAAAGACTAATGGTATTAAATATTTGCAATAATTGGGGGCCCCGTGGGAGCTTTTGCATCGGGGCCATGAGCTTCAAGTTAAGCCACTGATGGGGTATGCTCTCTGCGAGCACTAGAGGACACAGAGAGAAGCAGAACTTACACTACCAGAAAGATGTTGATATCATATATAGTGAGACATAGTGGCAGGGTAGTCAAACGTTGGAGGTCAGAAACCAAGAGAGCATGTTGAAAAATAAGGGGAAAGACAAAGGTCATGGTCTAGGTCTAGAATACCAGGAGGATAGAGGATCTGAGCAAAGGGACAGGGCAAATGGATGGGCAAAGAAAGTCCAAGGTTTGACAGCAATATATCCAGACACAGAGCACAGTAAGCGAGGCCAACATGCACCAATGAGCAAATGCTACGACTGGCGGAGATCTGGGACAGACTACTCAGCTACTGTAAATAGCTGAGCAATCAGAGAACATGGAACACCTGGAGAATCCAAGCACCTCCCAGCCTCAGATTAGATGACTGAGCTGTCAATCAACACACTGACAGCACAGAATGATCAGCACCAGATTGGACGACTGAGCTGCCAATCAACTCACCGACAGCTCAGCATGAGCAGCACTAGATTGGATGGCTGAGCTGTCACTCACCAAATTGACATCTTAGCACTCTCTGATTCCATGATAAGTCAAAAAAAAAGTCACTCATTGCATCCAAGACACTCCGAGCGGAGGAATCATGACAATGGGGATAGACAAAGGCATAGTAAGGTCACAGTACAGGGTCAGAATACCAGAAGGATAGAGAATCAAAGCAAGGGGGCAGTGTAAATGAATGGTCAGAGGATGTCCAAGGTCTGATAGCAATAGATCAGAGCACAGTTAAGAGAGGCGAACATGCACCAATGAGCAAATGCTACGACTGGCAGTGATCTGGGACTGACTGCTCAGCTAAGTAGCTGGGCAATCACAGAGAACAGGGAATACCAGAAGAAGCCCAGCAACTCCCAGTCTCAGATTGGACGGCTGAGCTGTCAATCAACACACTGACAGCTCAGCATGAGCAGCACCAGATTGGATGACTGAGCTGTCACTCACCAAACTGACAGCTCAGCACTCCTTGATTCCGTAGGGCAACAAAACTGTCACTCCGAAGGACACGAGGACAGATTGGTCATAAAGTCACTGTAGTAAGTAGTTTGAGGCGCTCTTTAGAGTGAGATTCATGGTGTGTCTGCCTCCTGTAGATTGGGTGAGAACCACGTGACGATCGTCCACCTATTCTCTACGCTGGCTCCAGTAACTGAGGACGACGTGTGGACGGCGCTGACCGTCTCCCCGCTGATCTGTGATGACCATCATGATGGCTGCGTGTCTCCGCTGACCACCGACAACTATCAGAGTAAGATTGTCAAGAAATAGATCTCCTCTGTCATGTCCCTATATCATAATAATCAATGTCATATAATCCCTTTAAGTATAGATCCACCTTAAAGGGGTCTTCTTCTGTTTAGATATAATAATAATAATGCCTCTTGGTGAGAGATATCATTATGTAAAGGAAAGTCACTTCTGGGATGATCTCTCCTTGGGCTTCAGAACAAGTGTCATAATATTACTGCTGTAAGTAACCCTACCTGCTTGTAGGCATTGGTAAAAGCTGTGTTGCTCCTGGCTATGACAGAAACACCCCACAAGACCCACTGTATACTGAGAGCACCCCACAAGACCTGCCGTATACCGGGGACATTCAACAAGACCTGCCGTATACCGGGGACATTCAACAAGACCTGCCGTATACCGGGAACATGCAACAAGACCTGCCGTATACCGGGAACACCCCACAAGACCTGCCGTATACCAGGAACACCCCACAAGACCTGCCGTATACCGGGAACACCCCACAAGACCTGCCATATACCGGGAACACCCCACAAGACCTGTAATATACCAGGAGCACCCCACAAGACCTGCCGTATACCGGGAACATCCCACAAGATCTGCCGTATACCAGGAACACCCCACAAGATCTGCCGTATACAGGGAACACCCCACAAGACCTGCCGTATACCAGGAACACCCCACAAGACCTGCCATATACCAGGAACACCCCACAAGACCTGCCATATGCCAGGAACACCCCACAAGACCTGCTGTATACCAGGAACACCCCACAAGATCTGCTGTATACCAGGAACACCCCACAAGACCTGCCATATATGGGTAGCACCCCACAAGACCCTCTCCGTATACTGAGAACACCACACAAAACCTGCTGTATACCAGGAACACCCCACAAGACCTGTCGTATACCGGGAACACCCCACAAGACCTGTCGTATACTGGGAACACCCCACAAGACCTGCCGTATACCAGGAACACGCCACAAGACCTGCCGTATGCCAGGAACACCCCACAAGACCTGCCGTATACCAGGAACACCCCACAACACCTGCCGTATACTGGGAACACCCCACAAGACCTGCCGTATACCATGAACACCCCACAAGACCTGCCATATACCGGGAACACCCCACAAGACCTGCCGTATACCGGGAACACCCCACAAGACCTGCCGTATACCGGGAACACCCCACAAGACCTGCCGTATGCCAGGAACACCCCACAAGACCTGCCATATACCAGGAACACCCCACATGACCTGCGATATGCCAGGAACACCTCACAAGACCTGCCGTATACCCGGAACACCCCACAAGACCTGCCGTATACCCGGAACACCCCACAAGACCTGCCATATACCAGGAACACCCCACAAGACCTGCCATATACCAGGAACACCCCACAAGACCTGCCATATACCAGGAACACCCCACAAGACCTGCCAGATACCAGGAACACCCCACAAGACCTGCCATATACCAGGAGCACCACACAAGACCTGTCGTATACCAGGAACACCCCACAAGACCTGCCGTATACCAGGAACACCCCACAAGACCTGCTGTATACCCGGAACACCCCACAAGACCTGCCGTATACCAGGAACACCCCACAAGACCTGCCATATACCAGGAACACCCCACAAGACCTGCCGTATACTGGGAAACACCCCACAGATCTGCTGTATACCAGGAACACCCCACAAGACCTGCCATATACCAGGAACACCCCACAAGACCTGCCGTATACCAGGAACACCCCACAAGACCTGCCATATACCAGGAACACCCCACAAGACCTGCTGTATTCCTGGAACACCCCACAAGACCTGCCGCATACCAGGAACACCCCACAAGACCTGCTGTATACCCGGAACACCCCACAAGACCTGCCGTAATCAGTTCTTGGTGTCGTTTTCCTTTTGCTTCCACATTTCCCTTTTTCGTTTTGGAGAAAACGATCCAGTTTCATTGTGTGCAGTGAATTATTCTTGAAACGGTAGATTTTCCAATCCCAACGGTGGAAGCAATTTCTCTTACCGTCAGACTTGTATGTAATTTAAGAGTAATAATTCTAGACTCTTCTGTGGAGTAACATCCATTATTACAGGCAAGAATCACGCTGAGAGAAAAAGTAACTAAACCACTCCTCCCAGAAACAAGCTCTCACCTGAAGCTGAGGGGGCAGCTAGCTGTCACCAGTCACACCACATTTTGTTACTCAAGGTTGTACACTCACACCTGTTCAAAGCAGTTAAAACTGGTTTGAATCACTGACTGGTAACCCCAACTTACAAAAATGCTTTGTCCCAATTAATTTGCACAGCACTGTAGATCACCCCAGAAGACCTGCCATCTACTGAGAACACCTCCCAACATCAGCCATATCCTGGGAGCATCCACCAAAACCCTCTAGATACTGGTAACACCTCCCAAGACCATCCATATAATACGTTCCTCATATGCTTTGGTATACCATAACCAGACTTGGATATTTTTCTTTGTAAAAAAAATGACTTTTACCCAACCTGAAGAATATGGGAGATTGTGCAGGACACAACCAGTACTGGACAGCTCCTTTAATGCTCCTGCAGCTCCTTTAATGTTGCTGTCGGTCTCTTCACCTGTTTTCTTCATCATGTTTTATGGGGTCGTCCAGTTCTAGGGAATGTCACTGTTGTGCCAAGTTTTTGTTACTTCTTGATGGTGTCTTCACGGTGCTCCATGGTCGATCTAATGCCCAGTTCTAAGAGGGTGTTAACACTTATGCAGCCACATTATTTTGGTTTTGTTATTTACCTCTTTTTTGTTTCTCAGTGGATTTGTACAGATTATGGGCGACATTAAAAGTGGAAAATGTCCTGAAATTATTCTTTTTGGTAGGATTTTTTTTACATGACTGTGGCGCCCCTGCTGCCTGGTGGCCACAGATGGTACTGTCCTAACATTGGTAATAATACCATGTCTGGGGAGAATTGAGGCGCCCTCTGCTGGAAACGCAAAGCATCCAACACTTTCTGAACTTCAGCTAGGAAGTTAAGGGTGGAAGAGAACCACCCCAGGCAGACCCCAACTTCTGGCTGGAGTGAGGAGTTAGGATAGGGATGGGAAAGGTAGGCATAGGAGAAGTCAGTCTGTGTTGGGCTGGGAGGCCGAGAAGAGGGACCGGATGCAGGCAGGGCACCAGGCCCTAGGTTGTCAGGTTTCAAGGACCTGGCAGCAGAATCTGGGGGTTGCTGGACTTTATGCCCAGTAATTACACACCATGGGACTTTCCGAGGCACAGTGGTTAAGAGGGCCAGAGAGCTGTAGGAACATGTAACGAGGTCCTTCCTCATTATTCCATAATCAAGTGAGAGATGCGTGAGCAGCCCAAGAACCTTTATTGCTTGAGAAAAAAATAAAAATCCATAAAACAATCCAGCAGTATTGTATCCATATAATCCAGGTTTCTCTAAATCCCTGTGTGGAGCTGGTCTCAACTCATCCTTCTCCACTTCCTACTACCCCACTTATACCCCTCCCAGCAACGAAATACTGCTCTCACCCTCCATCCTGCCGAACCACCTCACCCACTTCACCGACCTTTTCATTCACTTTCAATCCTCAATCACCAAACAAGCACGCCCGCCTCGCAAGCTCTCATGCTCCCACCTGCTACCCCTCTGCCTACTCCTCCTCCTTGCTGGTGACATCTCCCCCAATCCTGGCCCCCCCTCACCACATCCCAACAACAACCTTCATCCCACGACCCACTGACAACCCTCGCAACCTCATCACCACCTGCCCTCGCAACCCCACCAACATCAGACCCATCCCCCAACCCATGCTCCACCTACCGCTCTACCCGGCGCACTCTGGAATGCCCGCTCAGTGTGCAACAAACTCCTGTCCAACTCCTGCGCCTTCAGCCCTATCCCCCAGCCCCCCTCCGTCACTGTCCCCTCCTTCGAAGCCCACGCGGTCCGAATCTTCTCCCCCTGCAACCTTCAACTAGCCATCATCTACCGCCCCCCCCGGACCCATCGCCTCCTTCCTTGACCACTTCACCACCTGGCTACTTCACTTCCTCTCCACTGACATCCCCACCATCAACATGGGTGACTTCAATATCCCCATTGACACTCCCCGCCCAGCCGCCTCCAACCTTCTTTCTCTGACCACTTCCCTAGGGCTCTCCCAATGGTCCTCCTCTTCCACCCACGAACAAGGCCACACGCTTGACCTCATCTTTACCCGCCTTTGCTCCCTCTCTAACCTCACAACCTCGGTACTCTCACTGTCCGACCACCATCTCTTGACCTTCTCCGCCCTCTCCTCCCCTGCCACACTACCCCCTCTCCGCAAACTTGATCACCCTCGCCGAAACCTAAAAGGTCTTGATCTTCCTTTATTCTCTGAATCCCTCCTCCCTCTCACTGACATACCCTCCGCTGACAACATTGACATTGCCACCCTATACAACACCACCATAACGAACGCTCTCGACCTAGCCGCCCCCCTCACTCTCCATGCTCCACGCATTAACAGGCAACCCTGGCACACCACCCTCACTAAAAACCTGAGACGGGCGTCCAGAGTCGCCGAGAGGAGATGGAAAAAGTCTCACTCCCCCGAGCACTTTGCTCTGTTCAAGCAATCCATCACTGACTTTAAGACGGCACTCGCTACCGCCAAGCAAGTGTTCTTCTCATCCCTTATAACCTCTCTGTCCCGCAACCCCAAACAGCTCTTCAAAACTTTCAACTCCTTACTTCGCCCGCCCGCTCCTCCCCCCTCTCCCCTCATCTCTGCTGAAGACTTTGCGACCTTCTTCAAGGAGAAGATCGACAAGATCAGAAACAGCTTCGGTCCACTATCCCCACAACTCCCGCTCCCACCTACACTGCCCTCCTCCTCCATTAGCCACTTTCCCCCCATAACTGAAGACCAACTCCCCCTCCCTCCTGTCAAAGTCACACCTCACCACCAGCGCCCACGACCCACTCCCATCCCACCTCATTCCCAACCACACCTCCATTTTCATCCTAGCCCTCACCCACCTCTTTAACCTATCACTTAGCACTGGTGCCTTCCCCTCGGCCTTCAAACACGCCCTAATCACGCCCATCCTAAAAAAACCCTCACTTGACCCTACCTCTGTCTCTAACTATGTGCCCCATATCTCTTCTCCCATAAGCCTCTAAGCTACTTGAACAGCACGTCCACTCCGAACTGTCCTCTCACCTCTCCTCGTGCTCCCACTTCGACTGCCTACAGTCCGGCTTCCGACCCCTCCATTCCACCGAAACAGCCCTGACCAAAGTCACCAACGACCTACTGATCGCCAAGAACAAACACCACAACTCCATCCTCCTCCTCCTTGACCTGTCTGCTTCCTTCGACACGATTAACCACTCCCTTCTTCTCCAGATCCTGGAATCCCTCGGCATCACTCACCTTGCCCTCTCCTGGATCTCCTCATACCTAGCGTCTCCCACTCCCACACCTCCTCCTAACCCTACCCCCTTTCTGTCGGAGTCCCCCAAGGTTTGGTCCTGGGACCCCTACTTTTCTCCATATACACTCACGGCCTAGGGCAACTCATCGAGTCCCATGGCCTCCAGTACCACCTCTACGCTGACGACACCCAAATCTACCTGTCCGGCACTGACATCACCTCCCTACTCTCCAAAATCCCACAATGCCTTTCCACCATCTCATCCTTCTTCTCTGCTCGCTTCCTTAAACTCAACATGGACAAAACTGAATTCATAGTCTTCCCCCCAAGAAATTCCACCCCACCTCCCAACCTATCCATCTGCATCAACGACTGCGCCCTCTCCCCAGTCCCCCAAGCCAAGTGCCTCGGGGTAATCCTTGACTCCTCCCTATCCTTCAAGCCCCACATCCAGGCCCTCACCACAGCCCTCCAGCTCCGGCTCAAGAACATCTCACGGATCCGCTCCTTCCTCACCCACGACACTGCTAAAACACTCATTCATGCTCTTATCATCTCCCGCCTTGACTACTGCAACCTCCCTCTCAATGGCCTCCCGGCTAACTCCCTCACACCTCTCCAGTCTATCCTCAACTCCGTTGCCCGACTCATCTATATGTCCTCCCGCTACTCCCCTGTCTCCCCCCTCTGCCAAGCCCTTCACTGGCTCCCCATCTCCAAGAGATCCCAATTCAAAACACTAACCATGGCGTACAAAGCCATACACAACCTGGCCCCACCATACATCTCCGACCTAGTCTCCCGATACCTACCCTCACGCAACCTCCGCTCCTCCCAAGAACTCCTCCTCTGTTCCCCCCTCATCTCATCTTCGCACAACCAAGTCCAGGACTTCTCCCGGGCATCTGCCTTACTCTGGAGCTCCCTGCCCGAACACGTCAGACACTCTCCTACCCTGAGTAGCTTCAAGTGTCACCTGAAGACTCACCTCTTCCGTCAAGCCTACAACCTGCCATGAGACCCAGGAGATCGCCCCATACCTGACATTCCCCCATCCTACTGTATCCTAACCCGCCCCTCATAGACTGTGATCCCTCGTGGACAGGGTCCCTGCCCCTCCTGTACCTGTACGTCCTGATCGCCTAGATTTAGTGTACTTGTTCTTGTCTCCCTCATCCTCATGTAAAGCGCCATGGAACCTAATGGTGCTATATAAATAAATAATAATAATAATAATAATAACTCAGCGTCCCACACACAGACTGAAATCGCACTGCCTCTCCTTCCCCCAACTACCTCCCAAATCCAAAACCAGGACCATTGACGCACTCCAGGGGGGATGAATACACACACCGGCAGGCAGAGGACTAGAATGACCAAGTAAGGACATGTCCACAGTAATTCAATTATCAGACCCTCTGGAATGTACAGGAAGTGGGGAAGGGCTGAATACGCAGTATAGGAACTACCCTTGTAAAATTCAGTAAAATATAACCCACCATATCCACTATCACAGAAGATATAGCTGCTCCCAGGATCCTCCTCACCTGCCTGGCTGGAGGGTATCCACTGCATTTAAAGGAGTAAAGGAGAGCTTCAAGTGAATTAAAAACTTTACCACCAGAGTCAGCAGGGAGGCCATTATACCTCACTCCAGCAGAGCGGACTTCAGTTCTTCCCAGACTGGCTGGACCACATGCCTGGTGATGTGTGCACCCTGGACCTGTGCAACAACTACAGTAAAGGTAAAAAGCAAAGAGACTGTCTTCTGTGCCTTTCATACACCTACTACAACACCTACTATCACCCTCATCCTCCTTGTACCTCAGGAGCCTGCCCCGGTTGGAGGGGTTTAAACATCTCACTAACAGTGTCGGCCACCTACTGGCTAGAAACTCCAACTGGCGTCACAAACTCTTTATTTCTCTTTTTTTACTTTCCCTTACCAATATGAGGCAGGGCTACAGCACTGGGTGCAGCCACCATGATCCCGACCACTGGCCCAGATGCTGGGTACCCCAGCCCTGTGTGCTCAACATGACAAAATCCTATTATTATAACGGGGTGTGTAGACTTGTTCTGTCCTCTGGATGTCTCCTCCTGTGTCCAGGGTCACTCTCCATCGTCTCCTTTTCTTCTCTATGTTGCAGGTCTTAGTCTATGTGACTTTGAAGTATGTGACTCCTCCAGCGAGTGCCGCAGTCACAGGGGGCTTGTGACGTGTGAGTGCCGCCGAGGATATTATAAGTTCAGCCCCACGGACCGCTCATGTAGAGGTGAGACCGATCATAGTCTAATGAAAAGTCCTGACAACTTCTATTACTAATGAATAGAAACACCATTACAGCTCAGCCCTATTTACTTCAATAAAGTAAGCTGCAATACCAGACTCGGCCATAGGACAAGGGTGGCGCTGTTCAGGAACAAAGCAGTTGTGTCCTGCTAACCCCTTACTATTGTTTATAAGGAGAGAGTGAACTCCAGGCCGCACAATGTACAGACATACAATGCCAAATATTATGCCGTATCATATATTACAGGATGGATTTTATTTTGCAGCGTGTGGGAGTGGATACCAGAAGACAGAGAACGGCTGTGAGAGGTCTGTAATCATCGCCTATAATAATGTGAAGTATCTGAGTACATGATATAATAATAAAATAATAATAATCTTTATTTATATAGCGCCATATTTCGTAGCGCTTTACATTTCACAGGTTCGTGTGCAATGAGTTATGAGAAAGAATTATTAAAAATTTGCATAATTAAGCAAAATTGACGACCCTCCTTGCAAGAGCTTACAATCTACAATGAGGTGGGGGTGACACAAAGTACCGGGGCATATTTACAATGATGGCCCAGCCAATGTGAGGAGATGGGGAGTAGAAAAAAGCTGCATGAGTCATCACCAGCCAATGTGAGGGGATAGGGAGTAGATAAGAGTTGCATGAGTCATCACCAGCCAATGTGAGGAGATGGGGAGTAGAAAAAAGCTGCAAGAATCATCACCAGTCAATGTGAGGGGATGGGGAGTAGATAAGAGCTGCATGAGTCATCACCAGCCAATATGAGGGGGTGGGGAGTAGATAAGAGCTGCATGAGTCATCATTAGCCAATGTGAGGGGATGGGGAGTAGATAAGGGCTGCATGAGTCATCATCACTGGCCAATGTGAGGGGATGGGGAGTAGATAAGAGCTGCATGAGTCATCAGCAGACAATGTAAGGGGATGGGGAGTAGATGAGAGCTGCATGAGTCATCACCAGCCAATGTGAGGGGATGGGGAGTAGACAAGAGCTGCATGAGTCATCACCAGCCAATGTGAGGGGATGGGGAGTAGATAAGAGCTGCATGAGTCATCACCCCGTCTGTGTAGAGCTCTTGGGTCTGGTGGAAATTGACAGAAAAATTATGTTCAGAGCAATAGTGACTACCCTATGTCTAAATGACTACGATTAGGGAAAATGATAGGCCGCCCTAACAAGATGTGTTTTTAGGGAGCGCCTGAATATGTGTAAGTTGTGGATGTTCCTAATTTCTTGGGGTAGAGCATTCCAGAGAATTGGTGCCGCTCGGGAGAAGTCTTGGAGCCGGGAGTGGGAGGATCGGATTAATGCAGAAGTGAGTAAAGTCACTTCCAGAGCGAAGAGAACGGGTGGGGTGATAGACAGAGATGAGGGAGGAGAGGTAGGGGGGTGCTGCACTGTGAAGAGAACGGGTGGGGTGATAGACAGAGATGAGGGAGGAGAGGTAGGGGGGTGCTGCACTGTGAAGAGCTTTGTGGGTGAGAACAAGCAACTTGAATTGGATCCTATAGTGTATAGGCAGCCAGTGCAATGACTGGCACAGAGCGGATCCTATAGTGTATAGGCAGCCAGTGGAATGACTGGCACAGAGCGGATCCTATAGTGTATGGGCAGCCAGTGCAATGACTGGCACAGAGCGGATCCTATAGTGTATAGGCAGCCAGTGCAATGACTGGCACAGAGCGGATCCTATAGTGTATAGGCAGCCAGTGCAATGACTGGCACAGAGCGGATCCTATAGTGTATGGGCAGCCAGTGCAATGACTGGGACAGAGCGGATACTATAGTGTATAGGCAGCCAGTGCAATGACTGGCACAGAGCGGATCCTATAGTGTACAGGCAGCCAGTGCAATGACTGGCACAGAGCGGATCCTATAGTGTATAGGCAGCCAGTGCAATGACTGGCACAGAGCGGATCCTATAGTGTATAGGCAGCCAGTGCAATGACTGGCAAAGAGCGGATCCTATAGTGTATAGGCAACCAAGTGCAATGACTGGCACAGAGCAGCTCCTATAGTGTATGGGCAGCCAGTGCAATGACTGGCACAGAGCGGATCCTATAACATATAGGCAGCCAGTGCAATGACTGGCACAGAGCGGATCCTATAGTGTATAGGCAGCCAGTGCAATGACTGGCACAGAGCGGATCCTATAGTGTATAGGCAGCCAGTGCAATCACTGGCACAGAGCGGATCCTATAGTATATAGGCAGCCAGTGCAATGACTGGCACAGAGTTGATCCTATAGTGTATGGGCAGCCAGTACAGTGACTGGCACAGAGCGGATCCTATAGTGTATAGGCAGCCAGTGTAATGACTGGCACAGAGCAGATCCTATAGTGTATGGGCAGCCAGTGCAATGACTGGCACAGAGTGGATCCTATAGTGTATGGGCAGCCAGTGCAATGACTGGCACAGAGTGGATAATATAGTGTATAGGCAGCCAGTGCAAAGACTGGCACAGAGCGGATCCTATAGTGTATAGGCAGCCAGTGCAAAGACCGGCACAGAGCAGATCCTATAGTGTATGGGCAGCCAGTGTAATCACTGGCACAGAGCGGATGCTATAGTATATGGGCAGCCAGTGCAGTGACTGGCACAGAGCGGATCCTATAGTGTATAGGCAGCCAGTGTAATGACTGGCACAGAGCAGATCCTATAGTGTATGGGCAGCCAGTGCAATCACTGGCACAGAGCGTATCCTATAGTGTATGGGCAGCCAGTGCAATGACTGGCACAGAGCGGATCCTGTAGAGTATGGGCAGCCAGTGCAATGACTGGCACAGAGCGGATCCTATAGTGTATGGGCAGCCAGTGCAATGACTGGCACAGAGCGGATCCTGTAGTGTATGGGCAGCCAGTGCAGTGACTGGCACAGAGTGGATCCTATAGTGTATGGGCAGCCAGTGCAATGACTGGCACAGAGCGGATCCTGCAGTGTATGGGCAGCCAGTGCAGTGACTGGCACAGAGCGGATCCTATAGTGTATAGGCAGCCAGTGCAATCACTGGCACAGAGCGGATCCTGTAGTGTATGGGCAGCCAGTGCAGTGACTGGCACAGAGCGGATCCTATAGTGTATGGGCAGCCAGTGCAATGACTGGCACAGAGCGGATCCTGTAGTGTATGGGCAGCCAGTGCAGTGACTGGCACAGAGTGGATCCTATAGTGTATGGGCAGCCAGTGCAATGACTGGCACAGAGCGGATCCTGTAGTGTATAGGCAGCCAGTGCAATGACTGGCACAGAGCGGATCCTATAGTGTACAGGCAGCCAGTGCAATGACTGGCACAGAGTGGATCCTATAATATATAGGCAGCTAGTGCAATGACTGGCATAGAGCAAATCCTATAGTGTATGGGCAGCCAGCGCAATGACTGGCACAGAGCAGATCCTATAGTGTATGGGCAGCCAGTGCAATGACTGGCAGAGTGGATCCTATAGTGTATAGGCAGCCAGTGCAATGACTGGCACAGAGCAGATCCTATAGTGTATGGGCAGCCAATGCAGTGACTGGCACAGAGTTGATCCTTTAGTGTATGGGCAGACAGTACAGTGACTGGCACAGAGTGGATCCTATAATGTATGGGCAGCCAGTGCAATGACTGGCTCAGAGTGGATCCTATAGTGTATGGGCAGCCAGTGCAATGACTGGCACAGAGCGGATCCTATAGTGTATAGGCAGCCAGTGCAATGACTGGCACAGAGCGGATCCTATAGTGTATGGGCAGCCAGTGCAATGACTGGCACAGAGCAGATCCTATAGTGTATGGGCAGCCAATGCAGTGACTGGCACAGAGTTGATCCTTTAGTGTATGGGCAGACAGTACAGTGACTGGCACAGAGTGGATCCTATAGTGTATGGGCAGCCAGTGCAATGACTGGCTCAGAGTGGATCCTATAGTGTATGGGCAGCCAGTGCAATGACTGGCACAGAGCGGATCCTATAGTGTATAGGCAGCCAGTGCAATGACTGGCACAGAGCGGATCCTATAGTGTATGGGCAGCCAGTGCAATGACTGGCACAGAGCGGATCCTATAGTGTATGGGCAGCCAGTGCATTGACTGGCACAGAGCGGAGCCTATAGTGTATGGGCAGCCAGTGCAATGACTGGCACAGAGCAGATCCTATAGTGTATAGGCAGCCAGTGCATTGACTGGCACAGAGTGGAGCCTATAGTGTATGGGCAGCCAGTGCAATGACTGGCACAGAGCAGATCCTATAGTGTATAGGCAGCCAGTGCATTGACTGGCACAGAGTGGAGCCTATAGTGTATAGGCAGCCAGTGCAGTGACTGGCACAGAGTGGATCCTATAGTGTATGGGCAGCCAGTGCAATGACTGGCACAGAGCGGATCCTATAGTGTATGGGCAGCCAGTGCAATGACTGGCACAGAGCAGATCCTATAGTGTATAGGCAGCCAGTGCATTGACTGGCACAGAGTGGATCCTATAGTGTATGGGCAGCCAGTGCAATGACTGGCACAGAGCGGATCCTATATGTATGGGCAGCCAGTGCAATGACTGGCACAGAGTGGATCCTATAGTGTATGGGCAGCCAGTGCAATGACTGGCACAGAGTGGAAGCATTCGAGTAACGGTTAGCTAAATAGGTGATCCTGGCTGCTGCATTAAAGGGATCCTGTCACCCCCAAATCGCCTCCTAAGCTATTAAAACATGTCCCTGCAGCCTCCCATCAGTAATCCCACAGTCCTTTTTGCTAATAAATGCATCCTGTAAAAGTGAAGAAAAACATTATAGCACTTACTCATTATGGCCACTTTACACACGGCAACAGGTAGATAGAAACCGGCAGGTGTCGGAGACAATTGTACCTTTTACCTTCAAAACACCTTGCAGATACCTGAATTACACACAGCCACTTCAAGGTGTTTTGAAGGTAAAAGGTACAATTGTCTGCGACACCTGCCGGTTTCTATCTACCTGTTGCCGCGTGTAAAGTGGCCATTAGTGATGATACTGAGTAGTGACTATTCTTTAGTCACCCAGGCGGGCCCATTTTGGCATGTAAGCACGCCTTAATAGGCGTGATCTGCAAGGAATAATGATAGCAGCGCCTCCCAGCGCTCCTCAGCACTGGCGAGGCTGTAATGGGGCAGGAATAACCCAATTCGTGTCATTTTCGGTATCGGGTGACGTCAGTACACCCACGCCGCTCGTCCGGCTTCAAGCACCGCATGCGGGTGAGGCAGGTGTAGACCAGGCGCTCCAGGAGTTTAGAGATGAAGGGGAGATTGGAGATTTGTATGTAGTTGTTTGTGCAGGATGGGTCGAGAGAAGTTTTCTTTAATAATGGAGTAATGATAGAGTGTTTGAAGGAGGAGGGGAAGATGTCAGAAGAGAGTGAGTGGAGGGGTAATGGGTGAGGCGGGAGTAGACCAGGCGCTCCAGGAGTTTAGAGATGAAGGGGAGATTGGAGACTGGTCTGTAGTTATTTGTGCAGGATGGGTTAAGAGATGTTTTCTTTAATAAAGGAGCAATGATCGAGTGTTTGAAGAAGGAGGGGAAGATGCCAGAAGAGAGGGAGAGATTGAAGATTTTGGTTAGGTGAGTGGTGACTACTGGAGAGAGGGACTGGAGTAGGTGTGAGGGAATGGGGTCAGTGGTGCATGTGGTGGGACGAGAGGAAGAAAGGAGCCTGGAGACTTCTTCTTCTGTGAGTGGGTCAAATAGGGAGAGTGAACCAGAGGAGATGTGGGGAGAGGTAGGGGGAACAGCACTAAGAGATTGGGAGCTGATTTCCTAACAGATGTTTTCTATTTACTCAAAAAGTAAGAGGCCAGATCATCAGCACAGAGGTCAGTGATGGGGGCACAGAGGTCAGTGATGGGGGCAGATCATCAGCACAGAGGTCAGTGATGGGGGCAGATCATCAGCATAGAGGTCAGTGATAGGGGCCTGCACTTTAGGACTGAAGAGAGAGTGAAAGGTGTCAAAGAGTTTTTTTGGGCTGTTGGATAGTGAGGAGATCAGGGTGGTGAAGTAGGTCTGTTTGGCGAGGTGAAGGGCAGAGTTGTAGGTTTTGAGCATGAATTTATAGTGGATAAAGTCTCCTGGTGAGCGAGTTTTCCTCCATAGGCGCTCAGCACTCCTAGAGCATCGCTGGAGGAATCGAGTTTGTGATGTGAGCCAGGGCTGTTTTGTTCTATGTTTGGAGGTTCTGAGGGTGAGGGGCGCTACTTGGTCCAGGAGCTTCTGAGAGTGTGATTATGGTGATTTACTGCCAGATCAGGACAGGAGAATGAGGAGATTGGGGACAGAGATGAGATGAGGGCATCTGTGAGTGTATGAGGGTTAGGGTATGTACCCACAGGACGTTTTTGCTGCGGTTTCTGCCTGCGGTTTACCATTGGTTTTATGGTAATTTATGCTAATTTGTTCTTGCAGTTAGGATTCCCAGCAAAACCAATGTGTTTCACAGAAATGCTGTGCCCACACATTGGTTTTGCAAGTGTCACAAACTGTCAAACCCCTGTGGTTTTGCTGCAGATGGGAAAGAATTGACATGTTCTATTTTTCCTCCGGTTTTGCTGCAGTCAATGGAAAAAACGCAGGAAAAACGCAGCATCAAAATCGCAGTAAAAACACGATAAACACGCAGGAACTGAACACAGTAAATCTAATGGCAAGGACTCTAGGATCCTTGAAAGCAGGACCGGTTTTGCTGCATTCTGTGGGCACATACCCTTATAGTCTTTGTGTGATATCATATACAGTGACTGCCCCAGCTGAATAGTGAGTGCAGCTCTGGAGTATAATACAGGAGGTAACTCAGGATCAGTAATGTAATGTATGTACACAGTGACTGCACCAGCAGAATAGTGAGTGCAGCTCTGGAGTATAATACAGGAGGTAACTCAGGATCAGTAATGTATGTATGTACACAGTGACTGCACCAGCAGAATAGTGAGTGCAGCTCTGGAGTATAATACAGGAGGTAACTCAGGATCAGTAATGTAATGTATGTACACAGTGACTGCACCAGCAGAATAGTGAGTGCAGCTCTGGAGTATAATACAGGAGGTAACTCAGGATCAGTAATGTAATGTATGTACACAGTGACTGCACCAGCAGAATAGTGAGTGCAGCTCTGGAGTATAATACAGGAGGTAACTCAGGATCAGTAATGTAATGTATGTACACAGTGACTGCACCAGCAGAATAGTGAGTGCAGCTCTGGAGTATAATACAGGAGGTAACTCAGGACCAGTAATGTAATGTATGTACACAGTGACTGCACCAGCAGAATAGTGAGTGCAGCTCTGGAGTATAATACAGGAGGTAACTCAGGATCAGTAATGTATGTATGTACACAGTGACTGCACCAGCAGAATAGTGAGTGCAGCTCTGGAGTATAATACAGGAAGTAACTCAGGATCAGTAATGTAATGTATGTACACAGTGACTGCACCAGCAGAATAGTGAGTGCAGCTCTGGAGTATAATACAGGAGGTAACTCAGGATCAGTAATGTAATGTATGTACACAGTGACTGCACCAGCAGAATAGTGAGTGCAGCTCTGGAGTATAATACAGGAGGTAACTCAGGATCAGTAATGTAATGTATGTACACAGTGACTGCACCAGCAGAATAGTGAGTGCAGCTCTGGAGTATAATACAGGAGGTAACTCAGGATCAGTAATGTAATGTATGTACACAGTGACTGCCCCAGCAGAATAGTGAGTGCAGCTCTGGAGTATAATACAGGAGGTAACTCAGGATCAGTAATGTAATGTATGTACACAGTGACTGCACCAGCAGAATAGTGAGTGCAGCTCTGGAGTATAATACAGGAGGTAACTCAGGATCAGTAATGTAATGTATGTACACAGTGACTGCACCAGCAGAATAGTGAGTGCAGCTCTGGAGGACAATACAGGAGGTAACTCAGGATCAGTAATGTAATGTATGTACACAGTGACTGCACCAGCAGAATAATATAATGAGTGCAGCTCTGGAGGATAATACAGGAGGTAACTTAGGATCAGTAATGTAATGTATGTACACAGTGACTGCACCAGCAGAATAGTGAGTGCAGCTCTGGAGTATAATACAGGAGGTAACTCAGGATCAGTAATGTATGTACACCGTGACTGCACCAGCAGAATAGTGAGTGCAGCTCTGGAGTATAATACAGGAGGTAACTCAGGATCTGTAATGTATGTACACAGTGACTGCACCAGCAGAATAGTGAGTGCAGCTCTGGAGTATAATACAGGAGGTAACTCAGGATCAGTAATGTAATGTATGTACACAGTGACTGCACCAGCAGAATAGTGAGTGCAGCTCTGGAGTATAATACAGGAGGTAACTCAGGATCAGTAATGTAATGTATGTACACAGTGACTGCACCAGCAGAATAGTGAGTGCAGCTCTGGAGTATAATACAGGAGGTAACTCAGGATCAGTAATGTAATGTATGTACACAGTGACTGCACTTTTCAATGTTTGTATGATTATCTAATATGTGACAGTACATTGTTCTTTGATCCATACATACCATCCTTCTTAAAAACATTTTCCACTTAAAGGAATGTAAGCTCCAATCTTTTTCTGTACCAAAAATATTATGCAGAGCAGGTAGTCCCCCCTCCCCAGGTCCATCACCACCGCTCAGGTCTTCCAGTGTTGACGTCACATTGACATCGCTCATCACCGCTGCAGCCAATCACTGAGCTCATCTACCTCATCACAACCCACACAGCTCAGTGATTGGCTGCAGCGGTGATGAGCGATGTCAATGTGACGTCAACACTGGAAGACCTGAGCGGTGGTGATGGACCTGGGGAGGGGGGACTACCTGCTCTGCTTATTATTTTTGGTATTAAAGGGTGTTTGGAGTTTCTTTAAGAGAATAATGTAAGGCATACTAGTATTGGGTATTGTTTACAGTGACTATGTATCCAGTTACTCTCAGGTCCCTTCCAGTCCAATTCTGGTCTAATTCATTATAGCATAATTAAGTAAATGATGCACTTAAGAGAATATGTATCTGCACTGTTTTTTATTTTGGGAATATATGAGCATTTGGGGTTACATTCAGATTAGAATCCCCCTTTAAGAAAATGATGTAAAGCATACAAGTCTTGGGTGTGTTTTGTTTTAAGATGAAAAGGGATGAGAGAAAGAAGACAAAGGAGCTTCTCAAGGAAAGAAGGAAAACCTGACCTGAAAGTGCAGCTCAGGCCATTGTCCAGTAGGTGGCAGCAGAGTCTGACAGGTTACAGTAAACACCTAGGCACTGCTGATTGGCTCCTTTATGATCTGGATATATATATATATAATGTTCATCAATATATAATAATATAATAAATGTGACAGGCAGTGATAGTCCGGGGTCCAGCGTAAATCACCTAAACAGAGAAAGTAATGTATCGCCCCCTCTAATACAGTGTAATAGGATCTACATGGTTCCATCCTCCGTTCTGTTCTCTGCTCTGAAATGTCCATTTAGTTGGAGAACATGAGGTTAATAAAGGAAGTCCTGCTGGGGGGGGGTCAGCATTTATTGGGGGGAGAGTCTTGCATTAAGCTTTTACACCATATTCCTGCCTCCTCCACAGACATATACAGGAGATTCTCTATAAATTAGAATATCATCAAAAAGTTACTTTATTTCAGTCATTCAATACATAAAGTGAAATACATATATTTTATAGAGTCATTACACACGGAGGGATCTATTTCATGTGTTTATTTCTGTTAGTGTTGATGATTAGACTCTTGGATTGTGGCTCCTCCACTCTTCCTCCAGACTCTTGGATTGTGACCTCTCCGCTCTTCCTCCAGTCTCTTGGATTGTGGCCTGTCTACTCTTCCTCCAGACTTTTGGATTGTGTCCTCTCTGTTCTTCCTCCAGACTCTTGGATTGTGGTCTCTCCACTCTTCCTCCAGTCTCTTGGATTGTGGCCTCTCCACTCTTCCTCCAGACTCTGGGATTGTGGCCTCTCCGCTCTTCCTCCAGACTCTCTTGGATTGTGGCCTCTCCGCTCTTCCTCCAGACTCTTGGATTGTGGCCTCTCCACTCTTCCTCCAGACTCTTGGATTGTGGCCTCTCCACTCTTCCTCTAGACTCTTGGATTGTGCCCTCTCCACTCTTCCTCTAGACTCTTGGATTGTGTCCTCTCTTCCTCCAGACTCTTGGATTGTGGCCTCTCCACTCTTCCTCCAGACTCTTGGATTGTGTCCTCTCTTCCTCCAGACTCTTGGATTGTGTCCTCTCCACTCTTCCTGCAGACTCTTGGATTGTGGCCTCTCCACTCTTCCTCCAGACTCTTGGATTGTGTCCTCTCTTCCTCCAGACTCTTGGATTGTGGCCTCTCCCTCTTCCTCCAGACTCTTGGATTGTGGCCTCTCCCCTCTTCCTCCAGACTCTTGGATTGTGGCCTCTCCCCTCTTCCTCCAGACTCTTGGATTGTGGCCTCTCCACTCTTCCTCCAGACTCTTGGATTGTGGCCTCTCCGCTCTTCCTTCAGACTCTTGGATTGTGTCCTCTCCGCTCTTCCTGCAGACTCTTGGATTGTGGCCTCTCCACTCTTCCTCCAGACTCTTGGATTGTGGCCTCTCCACTCTTCCTCCAGACTCTTGGATTGTGGCCTCTCCCTCTTCCTCCAGACTCTTGGATTGTGGCCTCTCCACTCTTCCTCCAGACTCTTGGATTGTGGCCTCTCCACTCTTCCTCCAGACTCTTGGATTGTGCCCTCTCCGCTCTTCCTCCAGACTCTTGGATTGTGAACTCTCCACTCTTCCTCCAGACTCTTGGATTGTGGCCTCTCCGCTCTTCCTCCAGACTCTTGGATTGTGAACTCTCCACTCTTCCTCCAGACTCTTGGATTGTGGCCTCTCCCCTCTTCCTCCAGACTCTTGGATTGTGGCCTCTCCACTCTTCCTCCAGACTCTTGGATTGTGGCCTCTCCACTCTTCCTCCAGACTCTTGGATTGTGGCCTCTCCACTCTTCCTCCAGACTCTGGGATTGTGGCCTCTCCGCTCTTCCTCCAGACTCTTGGATTGTGGCCTCTCCACTCTTCCTCCAGACTCTTGGATTGTGGCCTCTCCACTCTTCCTCCAGACTCTTGGATTGTGGCCTCTCCACTCTTCCTCCAGACTCTCAGATTGTGGCCTCTCCACTCTTCCTCCAGACTCTTGGATTGTGGCCTCTCCACTCTTCCTCCAGACTCTTGGATTGTGGCCTCTCCACTCTTCCTCCAGACTCTTGGATTGTGGTCTCTCCACTCTTCCTCCAGACTCTGGGATTGTGGCCTCTCCACTCTTCCTCCAGACTCTTGGATTGTGGCCTCTCCACTCTTCCTCCAGACTCTTGGATTGTGGTCTCTCCACTCTTCCTCCAGACTCTGGGATTGTGGCCTCTCCACTCTTCCTCCAGACTCTTGGATTGTGGCCTCTCCACTCTTCCTCCAGACTCTTGGATTGTGGCCTCTCCACTCTTCCTCCAGACTCTTGGATTGTGGCCTCTCCATTCTTCCACCAGACTCTTGGATTGTGGCCTCTCCACTCTTCCTCCAGACTCTTGGATTGTGGCCTCTCCATTCTTCCACCAGACTCTTGGATTGTGGCCTCTCCGCTCTTCCTTCAGAATCTTGGATTGTGGCCTCTCCACTCTTCCTCCAGACTCTTGGATTGTGGCCTCTCCACTCTTCCTCCAGACTCTTGGATTGTGGCCTCTCCACTCTTCCTCCAGACTCTTGGATTGTGGCCTCTCCACTCTTCCTCCAGACTCTCAGATTGTGGCCTCTCCACTCTTCCTCCAGACTCTTGGATTGTGGCCTCTCCACTCTTCCTCCAGACTCTTGGATTGTGGCCTCTCCACTCTTCCTCCAGACTCTCAGATTGTGGCCTCTCCACTCTTCCTCCAGACTCTTGGATTGTGGCCTCTCCACTCTTCCTCCAGACTCTTGGATTGTGGCCTCTCCACTCTTCCTCCAGACTCTTGGATTGTGGCCTCTACACTCTTCCTCCAGACTCTTGGATTGTGGCCTCTTCACTCTTCCTCCAGACTCTTGGATTGTGGCCTCTCCACTCTTCCTCCAGACTCTTGGATCATGGCCTCTCCACTCTTCCTCCACACTCTTGGATTGTGGCCTCTACACTCTTCCTCCAGACTCTTGGATTGTGCCCTCTCCACTCTTCCTCCAGACTCTTGGATTGTGGCCTCTCCACTCTTCCTCCAGACTCTTGGATTGTGGCCTCTCCGCTCTTCCTCCAGACTCTTGGATTGTGGCCTCTCCACTCTTCCTCCAGACTCTTGGATTGTGTCCTCTCTTCCTCCAGACTCTTGGATTGTGACCTCTCCACTCTTCCTCCAGACTCTTGGATTGTGGCCTCTCCACTCTTCCTCCAGACACTTGGATTGTGGCCTCTCCACTCTTCCTCCAGACTCTTGGATTGTGACCTCTCCACTCTTCCTCCAGTATCTTGGATTGTGGCCTCTCCGCTCTTCCTCCAGACTCTTGGATTGTGCCCTCTCCACTCTTCCTCCAGACTCTTGGATTGTGGCCTCTCCGCTCTTCCTCCAGACTCTTGGTTTGTGTCCTCTCCACTCTTCCTCCAGACTCTTGGATTGTGGCCTCTCCATTCTTCCTTGTGGCTTAGGCTAGGGTCACACTTAAAAGGCACAATCCGGTAACCGGATCCATTGCCGGATCCGGTATTGGACTGTGCCTTCATACTTCTTATAGTCTGTAAAAATGCAATCCTCATTTCGGATCTGGATGCATTCATGCATCCGGTTTTGGAATGAGGATTTTTGCAATATTAAAAAATGCATCCTGAACTGGTACCACAAGGTGCATTTATATACAGTATCAACCAGAGTACGTACCCCCATATACAGTGTCATCGAGAGAGTACCCCCATATACAGTGTCATCCAGAGAGTACCCCATATACAGTGTCATGCAGAGAGTACCCCCATATAGTGTCATCCAGAGTACCCCCATATACAGTGTCAGTCACAGAGTACCCCCATATACAGTGTCATCCAGAGTACCCCCATATAGTGTCATCCAGAGAGTACCCCTATATACAGTGTCATCCAGAGTTCCGCCATATACAGTGTCATCCAGAGCACCCCCATATACAGTGTCATCCAGAGAGTACCCCCATATACAGTGTCCTCCAGAGAGTACCCCCATATACAGTGTCATCCAGAGTACCCCCATATACAGTGTCATCCAGTGTACCTTCATATACAATGTCATCTAGAGTACCCCTATATACAGTGTCCTCCAGAGTACCCCTATATACAGTGTCATTTAGAGTACCCTATATACAGTGTCATCCAGAGTACCCCCATATACAGTGTCATCCAGAGTACCCCCATATACAGTGTCCTCCAGAGAGTACCCCCATATAAAGTGTCCTCCAGAGAGTACCCCCATATAAAGTATCCTCCAGAGAGTACCCCAAAAAAGTGTAATCTAAAGAACCTCTTTTGTTAATGAAATCAAGAATACACCTAAACTGTGTCATATAGAGTGTACACCTATAAATATCATTATTTACTATTATAGCGCAATTTATTCCATGGCAATTTACATGTGAAAAAGAGGCAAACATAGACAAGTACAATAATCATGAGCAATACAAGGCACAGACAGGTACAGGAGGAGAGAGGACCCTGCCCGTGAGGGCTCACAGTCTACAAGAGATGGGTGAGGATACAGTAGGTGAGGAGAGAGGACCCTGCCCACGAGGGCTCACAGTCTACAAGAGATGGGTGAGGATACAGTAGATGAGGAGAGAGGACCCTGCCCACGAGGGCTCACAGTCTACAAGGGATGGGTGAGGATACAGTAGATGAGGAGAGAGGACCCTGCCCACGAGGGCTCACAGTCTACAAGGGATGGGTGAGGATACAGTAGGTGAGGAGAGAGGACCCTGCCCGCGAGGGTTCACAGTCTACAAGGGATGGGTGAGGATCCAGTAGGAGAGGAGAGAGGACCCTGCCCACGAGGGCTCAGAGTCTATCAGGGATGGGTGTGGATACAGTAGGTGAGAAGAGAGGACCCTGCCCATGAGGGCTCACAGTCTACAAGGGATGGGTGAGGATACAGTAGGAGAGGAGAGAGGACCCTGCCCATGAGTGCTCAAAATCATCAAGGGGTGGATGAGGATACAGTAGGTGAGGAGAGAGGACCCTGCCCATGAGGGCTCACAGTCTACAAGGGATGGGTGAGGATCCAGTAGGAGAGGAGAGAGGACCCTGCCCACGAGGGCTCAGAGTCTATAAGGAATGGGTGAGGAATACAGTAGGCGAGGAGAGAGGACCCTGCCCATGAGGGCTCACAGCTTACATGGGATGGGTGTGGATACGGTAGATGAGGAGAGGGGACCCTGCCTGCAAGGGCTCACAGTCTGCAGGGGATGGTAAAGATACAGTAAGTGAGGAGAGAGGACCCTGCCTGTGAGGGCTCACAGTCTACAAGGGATGGGTGAGGATACAGTAGGTGAGGAGAGAGGACCCTGCCCACGAGGGCTCACAGTCTACAAGGGATGGGTGAGGATACAGTAGGCGAGGAGAGCGGACCTTGCCCATGAGGGCTCACAGTCTACAAGGGATGGGTGAGGATACAGTAGGTGAGGAGAGAGGACCCTGCGCACGAGGGCTCACAGTCTACAAGGGATGGGTGAGGATACAGTAGGGAGGAGAGAGGACCCTGCCCATGAGGGCTCACAGTCTACAAGGGATGAGTGAGGATACAGTAGGAGAGGGTAGAGCTGGTTGTGCGGCGGCTCAGTAAACTGAGGATCACTGCAGATTGTAGCTTGTCGGGTCTTCAAGTTCCTTTTAAACGTTTCCATGGTGGATGAGACTCTGATGTGTTGGGTTAGATAGTTCCAGAGTTTGGGGGAAGCACGGGAGAAATCTTGTATGCGGTTGTGGGAAGAAGAGATAAGAGGGGAGGAGAGAAGGAGATCTTGAGAGGATCGGAGGTTGCGTGTAGTCAAGTACTGGGTGACCATGTCGCAGATGTATGGAGGAGACAGGTTGTGGATGGCTTTGTATGTCATAGTTAGGGTTTTGAACTGGAGCCTCTGGACAATAGGAAGCCAGTGAAGGAATTGGCAGAGAAGAGAGGCTGGTCAATAGTGAGGAGACAGGTGGATTATTCGGCAACAGAGTTTAGGATAGATTGGAGGGGGGTGCAAGAGTGCTAGAGGGGAAGCCAGAAAGCAGGAGGTTGCAGTAGTCCAGATAGGAGATGATGAGGGCATGTACGAGTGTTTCTGCAGTTTCTTGGTCAAGTAATGTGCAGATCCAGGAAATATTTTTTGAGTTCGAGTCGGCAGGAGGTGGAGAGGGCTTGGATATGTGGCTTGAAAGTGAGAACAGTATCGAGGATCACCCCAAGGCACCAAGCATGTGGGACTGGGGAAAGTGAGCAGCCATTGACTTTGATGGATAGGTCTTGTGGAGCGGTAGATTGAGGTGGGGGAAAGAAGATGAATTCTGGTCCAGGAGAAGGAGGAGGACAGAGTAATGTAGAGGGCAGAGGACAGGTCCAGGAGAAGGAGGAGGACAGAGTAATGTAGAGGGCAGAGGACAGGTCCAGGAGAAGGAGGAGGACAGAGTAATGTAGAGGGTAGAGGACAGGTCCAGGAGAAGGAGGAGGACAGAGTAGTGTAGACCAGGAGAAGGAGGAGGACAGAGTAATGTAGAGGGCAGATGACAGGTCCAGGAGAAGGAGGAGGACAGAGTAGTGTTGCTTGCTCTTGGCGGTTAGTAGGTCATTGGTGACTGTAGTAAGGCAGTTTCGGTTGAGTGATACAGTCAGAAGCCAAATTATAACCGGTCAAAGAGGAAGAAGAGGTGGGAGGACAGTTCAAGATGGACATTCTGTTCCATCAGTGTTGAGGCATAAGTGAGAAGTAATATCGGCTGATAGAAATAGAGGATAGGTCAAGTGAGGACTTTTTGAGGATGGGTGTGATTGGGGAATGCTTAAAGCGTAAGGAGAAGACACCCGTTGTGAAAGGTTGAAGAGATGAGGTAGGGTTGGGATGAAGACTGAAGTGAAGTTGGGGATGAGGTGAGATGGAAGCGGCTCAAGTAAACAGGTGGTGAGACGTAATCTGGAATGTAGAGGAAAGTAGATTTTCCGTCATGGAGGAGAAGCTGGTTTTGGAAGAACAGGGCGGAGCAGTTATGAGGAGGGGCTGTGGGGACTGTGGTCCAAAGCTTTCTCTGATGTTATCAATCTTCTGCTTGAAGAAAGATGCTAAATCTTTACCTGAGATAAGGGGTGATGGGGAAGGTCCTGGGGGACGGAGGAGAGAATTGAAGGTGCTGAATAGTTTTTTAGGGATGTGAGATAGGGAGGATATGAGAGATGAGAAGTAGGTTTGTTTTTCAGCAGTTAGTCTGGACTTGAAGTTGGTGAGAGACTGTATGTGATGAAGTGCTCGGTTGAATGGGATCTACTCCATCTCTGCTCAGCAATCCTGCAAGCTCGCCTCAGCTCTTCAGTCAGGTTGATGTGCCAGGGTTGCCTGTTGATTGTGCAGGTTTTGGTTTGCATGAGGGGAGCGGCCGATATGAGGGCTCTTGTTATTGTGGTATTATATAAAGTGGCAGCAGCATCTGCATCCTGTAAGGAAGGTATATCCGTGAGACAGAGAAGGGAATCGGAGTGAGTGTAAGTCAAGGTGTTTGAGGTTTCTGCGAGGATGTGAGTTTGTGGAGGAGGATTGTGCACACAGAAAGGAGAAGGAAGAGAATGTGAGCAGGATGTGGTCAGACAGGGGGAGAGGTTAGAGAGGTTAGATAGGGAACATAGGTGGGTGAAGATAAGGTCCAGCATGTAGCCATCTTTGTGGGTGGCTGTAGAGGACCATTGAGTCAGGCCGAGGGAAGACGTGAGTGTTAGGAGCTCAGAGACAGCTGGGTGGGAAGTGTCAATGGGGATGTGGAAGTCACCCATGATGATAGTGGGGATGTCAGCAAGAAGGAAATAAAGTAGCCAGGTGGTGAAGTGGTCAAGAAATGTGGTGGCTGGCTATGGGGGCGGTAAATGAAAGCCAGTTGGAGGGGTGTAGATATGAGGAGAGTGCACCTCAAAAGAGGGAAGAGTAACTGTGGCGCCCCTACGGACAAACTGCCACCAGAGGTACTGCACTTCTGCGGTCAAGAGGTGTAGTGCCCCTGTTCTTCAGGTGTTGGGATAATTCAGCTGAGCTACGAAACAAAACACACACACGTAGGGACGGGCCCGTGGGACAATGGGTGGACCCTGAGAGATGACCCAGGCCACAAAGGAGGATGGGACAGTGTTAGTTAGGTTCAGGTTTAGTAATAGGAGATGGAGGAATAACATCAACTCGCCCACAGGAGGGAGAGAACAGCCCGGTAGAGACGGGTGCGGACGAGGCATCGATCCCTTTATGACTGAATCTGACGAGATAGAGGGGTTAGTGGAGGACACAGGGACCAGCTCTGCAGACGTTGCGAAAGCTTCAAGCCCGAGCCGAAACCAGAGGCCTCAGACTCCTAAAGGGGGCTGTGGCCGAACACCCAACATATCTTGGGGATGCCCAGGAGGGAACCTAATGGTGTCCGGGACACACAGAAGCACCTGTGGCTACCGGTACCTGAGCTCTGTGCTGCGGAGGGCGTTGAGAGCCTGGGGGGGGGGGGCAGAGCGACGACCCGCTCACCTCAGATGAAAGTTACCCCTTATAATGCCGAGAGACGAGACCCACCAGAGACCGAAACACAGAGAGAAAGTAGAGGAAGGGCACCAACCCTGGCTTGACTGTACAGACCCGGCTCTGGAGAAAGAGCAAAGTACCGGAGACTGTCAGAGAGCGTACCCGGCGGCCATGTTTAACACCAGAAGTAAAAGTAACTGAACTGCAGCTGTGGTATGTTAGACTTTTATTAGTGGCAAGCATTGGCCGTGGAGGCCACCTGAAACATAGAGGGTACTAATGACCGAGGGAGTGTCTGCCAAGGTACGAGCCGGGGAAACCACTCCACTGCCTTGGGGATTGCGCTCCACCTGTGAGGAGTGGGACTATCTAAGCTGCCGGTCATCATCCCCAGAGGTTCTGCAGCATCAGCGGCCACCCTGGCCGCATACCGCAAGTGGCATCACGAATACCCCTTTTATCCCCTCAGACTTTCCCTAACGTCACCCCTTTATTGAATGACACCACCAGGGTCACAGGACCAGGTCTCGGCCCCTGTGAAAAGAACCGAGAAGTGAAGACGTGAGAACAACTAGTAACTGCCCGGTACCGAGTCTTCCCCGGCCCTGGAGTGGGAATGTCACATAACAGAGAGGGGCAGTGGAATTAAAGTAAAGGAGAAGTTATCAGACAGGAGAAAACCAACTCCTCCAGCATGCTTGTTACTGGGGCGAGGGGTGTGAGAAAGATGGAATCCACCATAAGAGAGTGCAGCTGGAGAGGCAGTGTCAGAGGAAGTGACCCAGGATTCAGTGATTCCGAGGAAGGAGAGTTTGTAAGTGACGAAGAGGTCATGGATGTATGAAAGTTTGTTGTAGACAGAGCCTGCGTTCAATAGGGCTTCTGTTAGAGGGACCGGGGGAGGGGGGAATGGGTGTAAGGTTGGAAAGGATGCAGAGATTAGTGGTAGATTATGGATGGGGGTTAGAAGTGACTGTGGGGGTTTAGTGGGTTGGATGAGGATTTGGGCATATATCACTGGCAATGAGGATAACAGAGAGAGTGTGGAAGCAGGAGAGGGCAAGAGGTAGCCATGTGTCTGGAGACAGAGGATTTTAGGTGGAGGTAAGATGGATGGGGAGGAGGTGAGATGAGTGGGGGATGATGGAGGGAGAAATTACCAGTTTATTACTAGGTGGAGAGATTGGGAGAGTTAGTAAAAGTGAAGTATTAGAATAGGGTTGAAAGTGGTAAGAAACAGAAACATTGTTTACAATGACTGTGTATCCAGCTGCCTTCAGGTCCCTTCTGGTCCAATTCTGGTCTAATTCATTATAGCACACTTAAATGATGCACTGAAAATGTATCTGCACTGTTTCTTTGTTTTTAGGTATATAAGAGCATTTGGGGTTTCCTTCAAATTAGAAACACCCTTAATGAGAATTATCTAAATCTTACTAGTATTGGGTGTGTAACAGCCGACTGACAGCTGAAGACAATGTCCAGCAGGTGACAGCAGAGTCTGACAGGTTACAGGAGATACCTGGACGCTCCTGATTGGCTACTTTATGATCTTGACATATGTAATTATCAATATATAATAATTTAATAATATAATAGGTGTGATCTTCCTAAACAGGCACTGATAATCCAAGGTATAGTGTAAATCACCCAAACAGAGAAAGTAATGTATCGCCCCCTATAATACAGTATAATAGGATGGTTTCCGGCTCTACATGGTTCTATCCTCCGTTCTGTTCTCTGGTCTGGAATGTCCATTTAGTTGACGTTTCCGGAACATGAGGTTAATGAGGGAGGTCCTGCTGGGGGGGGTCTCCAGCATCATACAGTGGGGGGAGTCTTAAAGGGACACTGTCACCAGGTTTTTGCCATCTCATCTGACAGCAGCATAATGTAGAGACAGATACTCAGATGTAGGTTTCATAAAATCACTGTTCAATCAGTTGGAGATTAACATTGTAGGACTGATCAAATAATCCAGCATAATCATTTCCTACTAAATCTGAAGCAGAGAAAACAGTAATTTTATCAAAGTGACAGCAAGCAACTCAGTAAGTGACACATCACTGGAATCAGGGTCTATGTCTCTACATTATGCTGCTGTCGGATGGGATGGCAAAAACCTGGTGACAGTGTCCCGTTAAGTTGAATATTTACACCATATTCCAATGATTTTGCCGCACCTGACATTAACATAGTAACATAGAGTTTAAGGTTGAAGGAAGACTTTAAGACCATCTAGTTCACCCATAGCCTAACATGTTGATCCAGAGGAAGGCAAAAAAAAAACCCATGTGGCAACACTAAGCTCCACATTGGGGGAAAAAATTCCTTCCTGACTCCAGATACGGCAATCAGACTAGATCCCGGGATCAACGCCCGATCAAAGAATCTAGTATATATAACTGGTAATATTATAGTTTTCAAGAAAGGCATCCAGGCCCCTCTTAAATGTTAGTAGTGACTCCCTCATTACAACATCATGTGGCAGAGAGTTCCATAGTCTCACTGCTCTTACAGTAAAGAATCCGCGTCTGTGATTATGATTAAACCTTCTTTCCTCCAGACGTAGAGGACGCCCCTTGTCCCCGTTTCTGTAGAGGACGCCCCCTTGTCCCCGTTTCTGTAGAGGACGCCCCCTTGTTCCAGTCTCTGTAGAGGACGCCCCTTGTCCCAGTCTCAGGCCTAAGAGTAAAGAGATCATTAGAAAGTTCTCTGTACTGTCCCCTCATATATTTATACATTATTATAAGATCACCCCTAAGCCTTCGTTTTTCCAAGCTAAATAACCCCAAGTTTAATAACCTGTCTTGGTATTGCAGACCCCCCAGTCCTCTAATAACCTGTCTTGGTATTGCAGACCCCTCAGTCCTCTAATAACCTGTCCTGATATTGCAGACCCCTCAGTCCTCTAATAACCTGTCTTGGTATTGCAGACCCCTCAGTCCTCTAATAACCCGTCTTGGTATTGCAGACCCCTCAGTCCTCTAATAACCTGTCTTGGTATTGTACACCCCTCAGTCCTCTAATAACCTGTCTTGGTATTGCAGACCCCCCAGTCCTCTAATAACCTGTCTTGGTATTGCAGACCCCTCAGTCCTCTAATAACCTGTCTTGGTATTGCAGACTCCTCAGTCCTCTAATAACCTGTCTTGGTATTGCAGACCCCTCAGTCCTCTAATAACCTGTCTTGGTATTGTACACCCCTCAGTCCTCTAATAACCTGTCTTGGTATTGCAGACCCCCCAGTCCTCTAATAACCTGTCTTGGTATTGTACACCCCTCAGTCCTCTAATAACCTGTCTTGGTATTGCAGACCCCTCAGTCCTCTAATAACCTGTCTTGGTATTGTAGACCCCTCAGTCCTCTAATAACCTGTCTTGGTATTGTACACCCCTCAGTCCTCTAATAACCTGTCTTGGTATTGCAGACCCCTCAGTCCTCTAATAACCTGTCTTGGTATTGCAGACCCCTCAGTCCTCTAATAACCTGTCTTGGTATTGCAGACCCCCCAGTCCTCTAATAACCTGTCTTGGTATTGCAGACCCCTCAGTCCTCTAATAACCTGTCTTGGTATTGTACACCCCTCAGTCCTCTAATAACCTGTCTTGGTATTGCAGACCCCTCAGTCCTCTAATAACCTGTCTTGGTATTGCAGACCCCCTCAGTCCTCTAATAACCTGTCTTGGTATTGCAGACCCCCCAGTCCTCTAATAACCTGTCTTGGTATTGCAGACCCCTCAGTCCTCTAATAACCTGTCTTGGTATTGCAGACCCCCCAGTCCTCTAATAACCTGTCTTGGTATTGCAGACCACTCAGTCCTCTAATAACCTGTCTTGGTATTGCAGACCCCTTAGTCCTCTAATGACTTTTGTCGCTCTTCTCTGGACCTTTTGGAAGTACACTGAGCTGTAGGCTGATTTTCTGCTAAGGGAAAAAAAAAAAAAAAGAACCTCTTTATATCTGATTCTCTAGCGAGTGTGACCGCGAGCTAAGTGTGACAGAGCAAGTGCGACAGAAGTAAGTGTGTGACTTGTGATTCAGTGACTTTGGATTCAGGGAGTTTGGAAGGGAGAAATTACTGAATTGCTGGTTGTATTTTATTAATACTTTGCATTTTTTTACTTATCATTTCTGTCTGGTGCAATCCCCATTAGGAAATGAGCTCCATGATTGGCAATGCCATCCAGTGTACATCTTGCCACATGTATGCATTCCTTGACCAGCCGGTCGAGGGTGCATACTGCTGTGTGAGATGTGAGTACGTTGTGCATTTGGAAGCCCAGATACTGGATCTAAATGAACGACTGACAACGCTGAGATCCATAGACAATATGGAAAGGAGTCTGCTGCTCACTGAACAGCTGCTCAATGGGATAGATGTGGGGGAGCATGGTAGTATGGAGCTGCAGGACCGTGAGGTAGCTAGCTGGGTGTCAGTTAGAAGGCGGGGTAGAGGGAAGGGTGCCAGGGAGGCTAGCCCTGATCTGGCACACCCCAATAAATTTGCTATGTTGGCAGATGAGGGGGGTGTGAGTTCAGGGATAGCACTGCTGCAGCAGGGCATGACCTCTGAAAGCCAGAGGAGTGTCTGCTCCAGTAAGGGGGGAAAACAGGAGAGTAGGGCAGGCCAGACAGGTGCTGGTAGTTGGGGACTCAATTATTAGGGGAATAGATAGGGCAATCTGTCACAAAGACAGGGATCGTCGAACAGTGTGCTGCCTACCTGGCGCTCGAGTCCGGCACATCGCTGATCGGGTTGACAGATTACTGGGAGGGGCTGGTGAGGACCCAGCGGTCATGGTGCACATTGGCACAAATGACAAAGTTAGAGGTAGGTGGAAGGTCCTTAAAGATGATTTCAGGGAATTAGGCTGCAAGCTTAAGGCAAGGACCTCCAAGGTAGTATTCTCTGAAATACTGCCTGTACCACGTGCCACACCAGAGAGGCAACGGGAGATTAGGGAGATAAATAAGTGGCTCAGGAATTGGTGTAGGAAGGAGGGGTTTGGGTTCCTGGAGAACTGGGCCGACATCTCTGTTGGCTACAGGTTCTATGCTAGGGACGGGCTGCACCTCAATGGGGAGGGTGCAGCTGTGCTGGGGGAGAAAATGGCTAGAAGGTTGGAGGAGTGTTTAAACTAGGGATTGGGGGGGAGGGTATTCATTGTATAGGAGGGGAAGATAGTGTAAACAGTAACCTGGGCACAAGTAATAAAATTGGGGGTGGCATGGGGGGTGGGGTTAGAACAGTCAATCTAGTAGGAAGGAATAGAGGTAAAGAGAGATGCATAAAGTGCATGTTCACTAATGCCAGAAGCCTCACCAACAAAATGGAGGAATTAGAATTGATTTTGTTGGAAAATAATTATGACATGGTGGGGATTTCGGAGACTTGGCTGGACGAGAGCCATGACTGGGCTGTTAATTTACAGGGCTATTGTCTGTTCAGAAATGACCGTACAAATAAGCGAGGAGGAGGTGTATGTTTATACGTAAAATCATCCTTAAAACCCATCCTGCGTGATAATATAGGTGAATCTAATGGAAATGTAGAGTCCCTGTGGGTGGAGATAAGGGGAGGGGGATAAAATAATAAATTACTGATAGGGGTTTGTTATAAGTCTCCAACAATAATGGAAGT